>BHFT01056179.1:0-37500 GCA_004320025.1 Laticauda laticaudata
GCCAGACAAGGAACAATGGATGGAAACTGAACAAGAAGAGATTCAACCTGGAAATAAGGAGAAACTTTCTGACAGGGAGAACCACCAACCCATGGAACAGAAGTTGCCCTCAGAAGTTGTGGGAGCTTCATCCCGGGAAGCTTCCAAGAAGAGATTGGACTCCCATCTGTTAGAAATGGTGTAGGGTCTCCTGCTTGGAAAGGAGGGTTGGACTAGATGATCTACAAGGTCCCTTCCAACTGTGTTAATCCATAAATGTTAGTGAAATGTTTCAGGTTCTTCTCATCTTAAGAGCAAGCCAGGTTAACATTGCAACTATAGGAAAAGGAGTGGGCCGATATTTACTCTTTGTTGATAGAGTTGAGATGTGGGTTGTTCAAACCACGTCTTGGGAGATAGGTTATTCTGACCAAGAAAGAAGCTGCATGAACATGTGGTTGAGTCACATAGCATGCTCCTTGCCATACAAACCAACATTTATAGAGTCCCAGACTCAGGCGGGATCTCTGCAGCCACCAAGTTCCACCCCATCAATCCTGAAACTCAAATCACAGGTTTGTTCTCTTTCAAGGCTTCCAACCCAGGGGAAATGACTGCTTCCTGGGCTCAGTGGCTCCATTGTCCAACTTCTATTACTATGAATATTTTTTTCCCTTCATGGCCTCCTAGAATCAGTTTTGGATCTGAGAAAATTACATATTCGTCTGAAATGGCTTAGGGTGTCCTGCTTGAATACGGGGCTGGACTAGAAGACCTCCAAGGTCCCTTCCAGTTCTATTCTGATTACATTATAAGAGAGGGCTTCAATCTTTTTTCTTTTTGGGGGTGTGTGTGTGTGATAATATTTGGAGCAAATGAGAAGCTTGAACCCTCCAAGCCAAGCCAGAAGTGAAGAAACCATCATGGTGGACTTCTCTACCTCAGAAGAAAGAATGAAATGTAGGTTTTCAATCTTCTTTCTGTCATTGTTTTTGGAGGAAATGAGAAGCTTGAACTATCCAAGCTAAGCCAGAAGTGAAGAAACCACCATGGTTGGCTTCTGTATCTCAGGAGGAACCATCAGATGACCTAAAGCCCTTTCTCCTAAGACACACTCCATATTTTTCAAACCTAGTGTCAGGGTTCCAGACAGATGCCCTAATTAACTCATGAGCCTCCAGCCAAATTTCAAAAGAAATCCAATAATTTATTAGGAGTGTCATGTCAGCACTTTTCCCAAGTGGAGTCTGCTCTGCCTTACATAATTTACTGCCAATCAATGACCGTGTTTCTCCCCTCCTCCCAGGCTGTGTCATAAATCACATTCTACAACTGAGCACTTTCTGCAGAAAGTGGGCTGTAGAAAACACGCCTCCCCGGCTGGCTCTGGTAACCTGGAACACAATCTGGAGAAAGGTATGCGTGGAATGCACTTTTGGTCATAGCAACCAAGCTGCTCCATCAGTGTGTCCCCCCCCCCCCCCGCGCACACCCGGTCCTCCATCAGTGTCCCCCCCCCCGCCACCACCACCCGGTCCTTCTTATGGCAACTCAAGAGCAAGCCAGGAATGCTTTATGAGTTGACACCTAGGGTTTAACACACACTTATGGTTAGATTTCTCAATGAGGAACATCTACCCGTTACAACCATACCTCGTATATTGTTGGCCTTCTTGATCTTTCGGAGTGCATCTTCCACCCCATTCGGTTCGTCTTCCATGGTGGCCATTACGGTGACGGGCAGACCCAAGTTCCTCAGCGAGTCAGCCAGGCCTTGTCCCACTTGGACCCAGAGGTCTTCTTTGGAGGTGATCACACCCAAGTGAGCCCACTGGAAATGCTTCAGGACAGTGTAGAGCACCGCAGAGGCCTGTGGCATTGGCCGCACAAACGTCCCAAACCGGTCGACCTCATTGTCATCCATCAAGCAAGCCCAGGAGACAATGGGCTTGTTCCATGTTTTGCCCAGCATCCCAGCTGCCTGGCAGGCTGTGGGGTTAATTGGACCAATGAAACCAGAGGCATAATATTCAGCATTGACTAAGCCTGCGAGGGCCTTGGAGGTCTGGCAGTCTTCATTGAGGAGGACATAATCGAACCAATATCCCTTGTTTAGGGTTGGGTCCTTGTTGATTCGACTAACTGCCAACTTGGCCGCTGCATCAGGGTAGGCTTGAGTGTAGATGGAGTCACACTTCCAGGGACCTATCACCCCAACTTTGAAGGTGGTTGCATGGACGGCAAGAGGAAGGCGAAGAACCAGAGGCCAGAAGAGAAGGGACCACCAAGGAGGCCCTCTACAGAAGGCCCACCTCGGATGGTTAGAGAGCCAAAGCAGGAAACCCATCCAAACTCGGGCCATGTTGTCGTTTGTGGACTTCGCAAGTGATCCGGTGGAGAGGCAAGGAAGGGAAAATTGGAGAAGGCACAGAGTTTCAGTTCCTCAGGGACCAAGTCCAGAAATCTTTAGGTCCATCTCCTGCCATCCACTTGATCAAGGATGGTTCTTCATGATCAGAAGAGGGAGAGAGGAAGGAAGAATGAAAGAGGAAAAGAGAAGAGAAGAGAAGAGAAGAGAAGAGAAGAGAAGAGAAGAGAAGAGAAGAGAAGAGAAGAGAAGAGAAGAGGAACATGAGAGCAAGCTGAAGAAGAATTCAGAATTCCTCCTGGTTTTTCCTGCACTTGCCAACTAACCTGATGATACTGGAAAAGAGGATTTTACTTATGGGACCATGGATAGAATGAAAACATGTCAAATATGCACATACAATTGCCATGACCCACCTTCTCAATGGTGACATGGTATTTAGGTTATTGGTAAATGAGAAGTTATCAAAACTGCATCATTAGCTCCATAATTGGCATAGCCTTAACCCCAAAAATGGGGCATGGGGAGGCGTATGTCTGGTCCCTTCCTAATGTCGCAACTGCCAATTCACTTAACCAGCATGGCAAGAAAGGTGGCAAAACAGGGCAAATTTCACTAAAAACAAACCTCTCACTTAACCCCAGTGGTTGTATGCGGTGGTGGAATTCAAAATATTTTATTACCATTTCTGTGGGTGCCTAATTCACTAGAACTGGTGCGAACTGGCAAAATACCACCGCTGGTCGTGGGTTGAGAGCTATTTGCATCAGGGCAATTCTTTGGGGGGTTTGGGAGAACTTCCTATGCCATTCCAAGATGGATAGAGATGGCTTCAACTCAGAGAGCACCAGACTGACTCCTAACTACCTTAAAGGGAACTCTAGCAACCTTCTGGAAAATTGGGTACCTGCCAAAACGCTCCCGAAAAATATCACAAAACAGAAACCCATAAAGATTTCCAGCTCATGCCCACTCCGGATCGATAACATGAAGCTTCTTCTGGTATCTGTTTCTTAGTAAAGACTATTTTACTTTTAAATAGAGCCTGACCCATCTTCTTAAATGAGCTTGGAGACATAAGAATCCTTCCAGGGAGATTTACGGAGTTAATCTGTCCCTTCAGGTCTTATTTTATATCAAGCCTTGATACCAACAGAGACTAAAATAACTCTCTCCCTGTAAAAGGCTCCCTCTGTGATAACCCTGGCTGTGGAGTCAAAGAAGAGAATATGTGTAACTCACGGTTGAACTGTGGGGTTCTTGGGGGGTGTCTGAGCTTGGTTTTTTTTTTTTTTTTGCAGATGTTTCAGGACCCAACTAGGAATGTCATCAGTGCTGGGAAGGGAGTGGGACTTGTGGAATGGAGAAGAAGAAGGGGAAGAGGAGGAAGAGGATGTGGGGTCCTTGTGGCTCTCTGAACTTGGTCATTTTCTTGCAGATGTTTCAAGACCCATCTAGGGAACATCATCAGTACTAGAAGGAAGGATTGTGGATAAGAAGAGGAGAAAGCGGGGGGGAGGAGGAGGAGGACTGTGGGATCCTTAGTGGTCTCTGAGCATGGTGGTTTTCTTGCAGATGTTTCATGACTCAAATATGTAGTTGTCAGTATTGGAAAGAAGTGGGGTTTTGCAGGAGGGAGGTGGGAGGAGGAGGAGGAAGAGGAGGAGGAGAGGCAGGAGGAGGAGGAGGGGAGGAGGAGGAGGAGGAGGAGGAGAACTACTGTGGGTTCCTTGGTGCTCATTGAGCATGGTGGTTTTTATTACCCATTACCCAACTAGGAAACATCATCAGTTCAGAGAAGATGGAGAGATGCCCACAGTGTCTTCTAAACTATCCTAAACAAGTTACGTTCTCCAGAAGAGAGATCACACTAAGGAGTATCCTAATTCAGGAGTGATTTATTATAGCAACCTACCAGATCCTCCCAGGGACTTCACTGTTAGGAGATAGAAATGTTCTCCTGTCCTGCCAGTGTCCCCTTACAAGAAGTATTGTATTTGGTGGCATCTGCTGTCTACTCCAGCGATCACACAAAGTCTTCTTCAAGAGTTTCAGCCTTTGATCAGATTTATCCTCCAAATATGTCTCTAATCCCCCTTGAAACACATACCCCCAAAAATAACATCACCACAAAGTTAGCAATTTTGCTTAAAGATTCAGAACACAAATTCCTTGTGTATCCAATCACACCTGGACAATAACAATATTCTATTGTATTCCATTCCATTCCAATTCTGTATTTTGTTATTCACTTCTCTTCTCCTTCTCCTTCCTCTTCTATTCTACTCCACTCCACTTCACTCCAACTCTGTATTTTATTATTCTCTTCTCCTTCTCCTTCCTGTTCTACTCTACTCTATTCTACTCTACTCTACTCCAATTCTGTATTTTATTATTCACTTCTCTTCTCCTTCTTTCTCTTCTACTCTATTCTACTTCACTCCTCTCAAATTCTGCATTTTATTATTCTCCTTCCTGTTCTAGTCTACTCTTCTCTCCTCCACTCCAATTCTGTATTTTATTGTTCTCTTCTCCTTGTCCTTGTCCTTCTTTTACTCTACTCCAATTCTGTGTTTTATTATTCACTTTTCTCCTCCTTCTCCTTTCTGTTCTACTCTATTCTATTCCACTCCAATTCTGTATTTTATCATTCACTTCTGTTCTCTTCTCCTTCCTGTTCTGCTTTACTCTACTTCACTCCAATTCTGTATTTTATGAACTTCTCCTTCCTGTTCTACTTTATTCTACTCCACTCCACTCCATTCCAATTCTGTATTTTATTATTCACTTCTCTTCTTCTTCTCCTTCCTCTTCTACTCTCTTCTACTCTACTCTATTCTACATTGACCCCAAGACCACTCCATTTTGGTAATGGGGAGGAAGAGAACATGATGGCACCTTCAATATTCAACAGTTATCAAGCAGAAACTCACAAGAGAACAAAACTCCTCCAGCTCCTGCAGAGTATCCGTTTATAAGAAAAAAATACATATATTTAAACTGAGCTGCGATTAAGCTGCGTTCTTGGCAACAGTCTCCTCTTCTCCAATGCTTGTGTATTTTTTTAATAAGCCAGCCACTCTAGCCAGGCAATCTTCTGACCCTACTTAGCCCCGGTCAGCTGAAGTCATCTGAGTACATCTGCTATAACTTTCAAGCTCAACTCCTACTGACCTTGGAGACACAGTCGCACAGCTGCACCCTGGAAAGTGATTCATCATTATTTATTTTTCAGCATCTCCCCCCCCCCATCTCAATCTTGGGCTTGACTTGACACCCAAGTCCAACTTGAGTTGGCCAAGTCCCAATAGCTGTTGAATCCACCACTACCCACTGCCAATCCTATAGAGTAGTTTTTTTCAATCTTGGAGATTTGAAGATGGGTGGACTTCAACTCCCAGAATTCCCCCAGCCAGCTTGAGAAATGCTTCTTTAGAGGACTAGCAATGGGTCTAGTTTTCTATCTATCTATCTATCTATCTATCTATCTATCTATCTATCTATCTATCTATCTATCGTTTTGCATGTATTGACAAAAGCAAGGATTGTACTTGCACAATATTGGAAAAATGAGAACACTCCATCAGATGAGGACGTAATTTGGAAAATATTGGACTGTGCAGAGATGGATAGATTGACGTTAAAAATAAAGGACAAAGAAGATACAGAATACTACTTAACATGGAATAGATTTTACAAGTGGTTAGAGATAAGAGGTAGAAATTAGATGGAGAAGGATTATTGCTAGGTATGAACTAAATATAAAGATAGTTTATAGTAATAAATATGGCAATATAACAAACAGAACTACAAATAAGCTAATAGAAAAACCTAGTTAAAACTATGCTGTTACACTATTACTAGTGTACACTATTAATATATATGTTTATATTCCTTTTTTGTTCTCTTTGCTTTTCTGTAAATGATAGGCCCTGACAATTCAAAATGTGTATGTGTGTATATGTGCACAAAAAAATAAAATAAAAAAGGACTGGCAATGGGTATCGGTGAGGCGATTCTGGGAGTTGGAAATCCAGCCATCTTAAAGTCCCCAAGGTTGAAAAACATGGCCGCAAGGGAATACAAATTGGATCAAAGCAACCTGTAAACTGTGCCAATTGCTTGTTGTGTAACTCTGGACAGTTGTGTAAACTGTCCTGATGCTTTCTCCAGCTTACTTCCTATCCCAAAGGTACAGAAGACACGTGGAAGGGTGAGGTGGATTGTTCTCACAGTTGGGAACCTAAGCAAAATAAAAGACCTGGTGAATGTTATCAACGGGCAAGGAAGCCCCACCAGAGAATTACAAGAGATGTAAACTGGACTGTCGAACAAAATCCCCAAACAGGTTGTCCTGGCAAATAATTTCTACACTTTTGTCACGAAAACTACATGCATATTCTAAATGTAATAGGAATAAGGATGATACAGAGTAAGATCATCATTTCTTGATAAATCTGCTGCTAAGATCAGTTTCTTGATAAATCAGCTAAGATCATTTCTTGATAAATCAGCTGCTGATCATCATTTCCTCATAAATCGGCTGTTTTCCACAAACATATTCAGAAACTGTTGGAAGTAAAACAGAGTCCCAGTTTCTCTGATTTTTGTAAGAATTCTGACACGTCACATTGAATAAAACCATGACTCACTGCAGGCCTCGAGGATATTTTGCCTGGAAGCATTCCTCTTTTTGGGGGGTCTTCTAGATCTCATCCCACGCAATGGGCACTTGAGAAGATGCCAGTTGTTCTCGGAGACGAATAAAAAGAAGTAAAATAGAAGCCATTGTTTCCCACCGTTTGCTAAGACGTAACATGGTTTGCTCGGGTGTGGTGAGTTAATCAACCTGCTAAGGTTAAAAAGCATGATGTAACCTAATGTGTGAACAGGTCAAGGGGTAAGATTAACCTCTACGGAAAGGGGGAGGAGATTTGTAAACCAGAGGAGACTGACACAATACCTGAAGATCTGAGGTCTCCATGGTGCAAATCACATTTATTCACCAACACCTCTACTCACAACTCCTAAGTTGTGCACAAGCATGGAAAGAACAAGAGAGAAGAGCTGGAGAAGGAAGGGTTGGTTGATTGAAGAGTTGCAAAACTTAAAGCAGACCAAGAAATATATGTATATAAGCCAAAATTTCATGAAGTGCTATCTCTTGGGCCCTACTTGAAAAAGAACAATTTGCCAGCTCCTGTTAGGTCAATATAAGTTAGAGTAGAGGGTTTTTTTTCTGAATGCCTCGTTCTAGATATTTGAGGTGTTGCCTCCCATAATTGTGGGGTTCTTGGTTTCTTGCAGACATTTCATTACCGAAGCAGATGACATCACCAGTGTGATGGTCCTTGATATAGCACTGATGATGTTACCTAGTTGGGTCATGAAATGTCTGAACGTCAGAGAACCCAAAGGACACTACAGTTTTTCCTCCTCTTCCTCCTCCTGCTCCTTCTCCTTTTCCTCCTCCTCCCTTCCAGCACTGATAATGTTACCTAGTTGAGACATGAAATGTCTGAAGGAAAGTTGCCAAGCTTAGAGAGCACCAAGGACCCTACAGTCTTCTTCCTCCTCTTCCTCCTCCTCTTCCTCCTCCCTTCTAGAACTGCTGATGTTACCTAGCTGGGTCATGAAACGTCTGCAAGAAAATTGCCAAGTTCAAAGAGCATTAAAAACGCCACAGTACAATCCCATGCTTCAATGTTTCTCTTCTATCCTCTCTTAATTGTTAAGAGAACTTTGCTATTTATAGTTTGAAGGGTAACCATTTTTAGTCCAAAAGCTTCTTGCAGAAAAGGGAGAAATAAGCTCATTATTTTGTCTCTGGGTTCTGAAGAACATCAAAATATCTACAACCTTTGATCTGGAGAGAACTCACCATATTCCTCATCCTCTTCGTAAAACAGGTTATGTTACAACATCCTTTTTTCATTCTGTTATGGCCAACATTCCTGGTTTACTATCGTTAATAGGCCCTCAAATCCACAAATATTCTCCCTTTTTAAAAGTCACATTTCTCCATCGCTTCCCCTTCTGGTTCCATCAACCCCTCCGCCCAAACTCATTTCCCAACAGACACACATAAATTATTATTATTATTTTTGCAACAACAATCTTCACCCAGATACCTGAATTTATAGGAAAATGGACCAAACATGGATCAAACCTTGGAGAAATATACAATAAAGACCTTCACTGTCCATTTTAGCCTCCTTCTGTCCAGAGGTTATGCAAGAAACTGAAAACAAACCAAGTTTCCCCTCTACCCTCCCTTTTTTTTCTTTTTTGCTGGCATATAATCACCATTCCTAGTTCCCAGATCCATCCCGATGCTTAACCCAGAGGAAGACGATCAGGCTTGTTAACACTACACATCACAAATTCTCTTACCAAATCTGAATGATTCCGAAAATGCCAAACCCCCGGAAAATATATATATATGTATGCATATATAAAATCAATCCATTTGCTAAAATCCAAGAGAATTCTTAGGAAATCAAGTTAGAATTATGGTAAAGAAAGAAGAAAGAAATTCCAAGGGGTAAAACAAAACCAAAAATAAGTTCTGGCCTTCATCCCCAGTTAGGGGGAAATTGGCTTGGAGAAAGTGGGGTTTGCCGATCATTTCTGGCCTTCGTCCTCCTTTCTTGGGGGGGTGTCCAGGGTCCATGGGTCAGTGGTGGCCCATGGGAGCTGGTCTTCTTTTGGATCCAAGGAGAGAAAGTTGAGCAGAAGACTTGGGCGCTTACAAGCTTCTCAACTGGTGTTTATGGAGGAGGGGAGCGATTTTTTTTTAAACCCATAATCCACGTTCAACGGTCTCTTAATAGCTAATCAGATTAAGTCCTTGGAGGAGGGGGGAGGTAGGCCAGACTGCAGCAGGTGGGGGTGGGTGGGCAGGAGAGATGCAGGTAACCTCATGGCCAGGGTGATGGAGCGAGGGCCAATCTAGATGAAGCAGGGAGACAAAAGAGTAGAGGTTGGTGCGGCTGGAAATGGTTGACCCTTTGCAAGGTGGTGAGATTTTTATTTTATTTACTTATTTATTTTGGTTTGTCAATTGCTTACAAGATAATAGGTATACGTATATACAAAGTTATGAATATATGAAATGGATACAAATAAGAAAAATAAAAGAAACAATAGGACAGGGACAGGAGGCACGTTGGTGCGCTTATGCACGCCCCCTACAAGCCTCATAGGAAAGGGGTGAGGTCCATAGTAGACAGTCCAAGGTTAAAGTTTTTGGGGGGTTTGGGGAAGAAACCAGAGTCAGNTTGGGGAAGAAACCAGAGTCAGGTAGAGGATTCCAGGCACTGACTGCTCTGTTATTGCTGAAGCCGTATTTCCTGCAATCAAGTTTGGTGTGACTGACCTTGAGTTTGTATCTATTGTTTGATTGCAGAGAAAGAGATGGAGAGAGTGTAAAAAATTAAGGAAGGGAGGGAGAAGGAAAGGGATGAAGAGATCCAATCAATAGAGGGAAATTTCTACAAGGCAACTGGGGAAGGGGAGGGGAGCCATGAGCTAAAGCCCATGTCACACTGCACCAACGGATGGAAAGAGGATGTAAAACGGAGAGAAACACTTGCCATCCGTTGCGTTTGGTAATAACGTGATTCATCATTCTGTACTCACTGCCTCTGTTTGTTTCTTCCTCTCTATCTGTTCTTCCAGCATCCTCGACTGAGGTTCGCATCCACTCAAAAAAGTTTTGAAGCTGCCTCAAAACTTTTTGAGCAGAAAATGTATCCAACCGCGTCCATTCTGCGTCCGCGAACGCACATGGAAGAACATCCGTTCACAGTCGTGTCATCTGTACACATCGATGATATCCGCTAGGCATCCGCTTGCGGAACCATCCGCTGCACTAATCCGCTCCAGCGGAAACGGACACAGGGAGGAAGCGAAACAGATGTGAACGGACACAAAGCGTTAGTAGCATGGACGGTGAAAGGAATGAAAGCAGATGCGCCTCGCATACAAGCATTTACAACGGAAAAGACGTTCCAGAGGGCACCTATCTCCGGATATTGAGGATCCCTAGGGCATGCAAAAGGAACACGATGAGTTGGAAAACCTATATTGCCTATAAAAAGGGAGGAGCCAACTCCACCTGGATCTCACTTTCAGTCCAGCCAGCTCCTCCGCAGTGCAGGACCTCTTGCAGCCCTGCACCTCTGGCTCTTACCAAGCAATCATATTGATCTCCCTCATGGAATCGTAACACACCTCTTATTAGGGTCAGCACCGCTATACGTTCTACGGCACAGTGCGAAGCCATCTACAGGCTCCTTCAGACTTGTCTCAACGTCGGGAAGAAAAGGAGCAGCCAAGAAGTGTCTGGGTCTCGCAGAATGGTCGCCAGAGCAAAGGCAGAAGTACGGACCTGTATAACAAGCTGATGGTGGGCTGAGGAAGCAGAAGACCCTACGTGCATTCCAGAACTTCACTGAGGATGCCTCCAGCCATGGTTTGACGAAGTTGTGGGTGGCATGAGACTCGGTTTGAACAAGCAGAGCACCAACATCCGCCCCAGCCTGGACCCGGCTCAAGGATGGACACTCGATTTCCGAACCAACTGGCCTCCTGGGACCATCATACAAGGAGCATGCAGTACTGGCTGGAGGGTGCACACACACAACACAATCAGCGCATTGTGGTCAGAGAACACGAGGTCACCACCAATCGAAGAATAACCTGGAGGAGTCTCAGTTCGCGTTGCCTGCCACTGAAGAAGGATGAAAGAAAGTAGTGCGACAGATGAGTGATAGAAGTGGGATACTTCCCCACACATTGGAGCCATAGATGGCAAGCACATGCCTGCAAACGCTCCAAGCCAAGTCCAGGTCCACTATTTCAACTCCAAGGGCTTCTTCAGCATTCATCTTTCGCACATGGTCCGGCTGACTACAAGTTCATGTACATCCGATGCTTCAGGCAACGGGTCAGCTTCAGATGCCAGTAATACAACACCAACAACTCAAGAGGGGCTGGGAACGCAACCTCATCATGGGCTTCCCCAAAATAACAAAAAGATCCAGACCCTGCCAACGACACGCAAGATGTGCCCCTCCCTATCATCGTGGGGGAATGACGCCTTCTCCCTCAGAAACCTACTCATGACAGCCCTACCCCCATGATGCCTCACCGTGAAGAGAGGACTCAACTACAAGGATGTCCAGGGCAAGGCGGGTGGTTGAACGCCTTTGGCATCGGCCCAACAGGTTCCAGGTACTTCTTCACCAAGCATGCCGCATCGCCCAGAGCCCGATGAGGAGGATGTGGAAGCTTGCTGCATCTGCAAACAATCTCATGCGCACTCCGCTATCCCAGTTTGCAGAACAGGGCTCGTGGCCCCTCCAACAAGGCAATTGGGGACCTGGAGCCTGGGGAATGGAGGCAAGGGCGAAACTGATAGACCACTAAGGATGTGCAAGCCCCAACCCAGAGCTTCTACAGTGAACGGCAAGAAGCACGCGCAACTCCTGAGACACTGGTGCAACTCCCCAGCTGAAGCCGTGGGACTGGCAAGACAGGATGAAGATTCCATTATGGATTCTTCCTTCGCCTGTCTCATCACAACCCTGATCTGAGATTGTGGCCATGTATGTCTGGTGGCTACAGAACAGGGAGCATTTTAAATAAAGAGTTGTGGGTTTTGCTGTTTGAACATGTGGATGGATGATTACATATCTTATTGATAAATAAAGGCCATAGGTGTGGCACCTGGGAGGGTTGGACATACAGTCCCACTATGCTTTGCCACTGGAAGGTTATCTATCCCACAAGCTATTACCCATCCCAAAGGTCATCCCTGCCCATCCCACAGCTACTTCTTCATCCCAAAGGTATCTTGCCCATCCCAGCAGCTTATGGACCATCCCAAAGGTATCCCGCCCATCCCATCGTATCACTTACCCATCCACAAAGCATGCAAAGGCTTAAACCATTTCTAAAAGTTTCCACCAAGACACTTTATTAATAAAAAAATGAAGCAAGTGTGTGGAAGCAAAGATAATCTTTATTAATAACAAGCTTTATAAGAAAATGAACCCAAGTCAAGTGTCCATAATTAGTCTACAGGTAGCCACCCACTCTGCACTCTTCTTGGCTCCACCTCAGAGGCCGTCGCCGCAGTCCAGGGGTGAAGGGTCCAGGGTGCTCGTGGGAGGTGGCTGCTGGCTGGAGTGCTAGTCTGAAAAAAGCCCCCCCCCCCCCGGCCCCCCAACCTTTTAGGGGTGGCTGGCCCTGAGAGGAACAACAGGGGACGGTGTGGTTGAGGCAAGCTCCCAGACAGCTGCTCAGCCCGCCCCGTGATGTTGAGACCCTTCTCCATGACATGGGGTGTCAGCCCAGTACCGATGACAGATGTCTGAAGGACGGGCTTGGCTTGTGGGGTGAGGAAGAGCAGTGTAGTGTGGGGCTGTCTGTTCTGCAGCTTGGTGAGGACTGGGTGGGTGTCGGTGGCATGCGTGGGTGTGGGCTGGCATCAGTGGCACGGTGGGCATCCGATGTACTGTTGCTGGACGGGAAGGGCTGCCTGTGGCTGCTTGGACTCTGGTAGCCATACGCGTGGTCGGGTAGGGCCTGGGATAAAGCCTTGACGGGCAGTGACTCACCTGGGTGAGGAGCAGGCCTGGACTGGGTGGGAGCAGGTTCACTTGGTCTGGAGGGTTGTGAAGAAGATCAGTGACTCCTGTCCTCACCCCTGGTACTAGGGTTCCGACATGTTCATGCGAGGGTCTGTTGACAATCGGTTGGGAAGACGCTTCGCAGTTGGAGGTTGGGGCTCGGTGTGGTACCAGCTGAGACCAAGGAGATCAACGCTGCTCTGATGGTGTCCCTGATCTCCAAGCAAAGCGACTGTGTGGCTCTGTCCCTCCGTCTGGCTCTCTGCCTTTCTTGAGGTGGAGCTGGGGGTGGATGTGGGTTGGTCTCTGTGGCAATGCCTCCTCCTTGCTTCCCCACTGCAAATCAGGGGCTCCACGAGGCCCCACCCACGGTAGTGCAGCTGCTCAGGGGTTCTCCGTCGTGGGACGCTCGCACAGATACTGCTGGACACAGGAGGCTGACTCTTGGCCAAAAAAGAGGAACTGGGCTCTCTGCGGGCTGCTGAGAGAGAGGGTTGTTGAGAGGGCTGCTCCTCGTGGGTGGATCTCACCCTCCAAGGAAGCTGCACTTGGCCATCACGTAGGTCTCTCGTCCGTCAGCTTGAACCGCGGCCGTGGCCAGCTTTCTTGATGGTCAAGCTTCCCGTAAACCAGTGTGCTATGTTCCACCAGCCGAGGAGCACCTCCGAAGTGTACCAGGCTCTGCCGCCTTCCTCTCTCCAAGCAGTCTGCTTCCTTTTGGTGTTGCGATAGAGCCTGTGTCCCTTCGCCATAGATACTTGTTCTCCTCAGCCAGTCCAGCACCTCCTCCTCATGTCCTCTCTTATGGTGTATTGCCTCCTCTCCCGTTCACACACGTCTGCTCTTCCTTCCCTTTGGCAGGGCCATAGGGCTGTCGAGGTTGTAGGGGCTGCTCCTCACATCAACCACCACCACCACCACCAGCAATAGCAGCAACACAGTACAGCAAAACAGGAACCAGCAGGACAGCAGGAACCAGCCAGAGCCGGTAGCGCACACATATTAGTTGTTTGGTGTGCAGGTGCTCGTTGCATGCATGCACATGCTCCCTCAACCGGTTGTTATGCTCGGTAGATTCCAACACCTGCATGAAATCATTATAAATGATGGTCTGATGAGAGATGAAGCTCTGACCCAGAACATGGGAGGATTGACCAACGAATCGGAGAAAAGCCCCTCCTGGTGCTCATTCAATTTCATCAATTTAGTCAAACCTATAAACTCAGGACTGGGTCTCTTCCTTTGCAATTTGTGAACAAAGGAAGCAGATGAACCTGAAGGCTATCCAGCCTTAGCATGAAGTAATGAGGGACTACTTTCGAAAGGAAGTCCTGCTTAGGCTTTGCTTTGGCTTCTAACATGGGCCATATCATCAGAAAACCCTTTATGCAATTGTTCATACTTGATTATACCTGTATTTGGAAAAAAGGTGCCAAATCAATTAATAACAAATATGGGTTTGTTCTTTCCATGTTAGTTGTTGTTACCTAATCATAGTCTCACAGAAAGAACTTTTTTTGGATACCTAAGCTGTGTCTTAGAAATATCCCTTTTGACCCAGGACTCATACTCATGTCCCAAGTGCTGCAAGAAAAAAAGGCCTTAATTACCCTTACTGAGGGATATATTTTTTATGAACCCCTTCTCATATCAACCACACGTTCAAAGAATGAGCAGTCATCTTTAGTCTTATTTCAAGAGCATGAAAAAGGACATCAGGATGACCCTGCACTAAACATTTTCTTTGGGTGTCCTTTGCTTTCTCCTTAGTTCTTCCTCTGTCCAGATGTGTGGGAAATTGTCATCCTGGATTGTCCACGCAGAAGCGAGGAGAGCCAGTTTGCTGCTACGACTGTGTCCTTGTCCAGATGGAACATCTCCACTCAAGAAGGGGTGGACACCAAAGAAAAACGGGCGCAGGAAGTGGAAGTAGAATTCATCCAGAGCCTTTTCATGAAATTGTCAGTGAAAAGACAGCAGAGTAAGCACCAGCAGAAGCACCACACAGCAGCAGCATCAGCAGAAGCCCCAGCACCAGAGATCGAGCCCGGCAGCCAGAAGCCCCACAGAAGCAGAGTCAGGGCCAGGGGGCGGGAGGGGCCCTGTCCCTCTTTGCCAGGGCTGGCAGCAGATGGCAGAGAGGCTTCCGTTCTTCCCATGGTTGTTTGGTTGCTGCTGGCTGGCTGCAAGCTGTGTCTGGCAGCAAGGTCTTCCTCTGAAGGTGATGTTTGCGAGCTGCTTCCCTTTATATCCGCAGGGCTGACGCAGTTGCATTCATCCCCGCATGCGCAGTGAACGTTAGGCACCGCTAAAGCATCCGCTAGGCTTTCCGCTCTGGCATCCGCTCATCGCGTCGGCATTCCGCTCTTTCCGTTCCGCGTACTCCGGCTTTGCTGTGCTCCCCACGGAAGCCCTTGCGGATTGTGTGCATCCGCCTCTCATGTCCGCTAGGCTTCCGTTTCCGCATCTGCATTATTCCATCCGCTCTGCATCCTCCCGCTTCTTGTCTTCCTTTCTGTTATCCGCAGGTTTCTGGAGTTAGCAAATTTTTGCCCCCTTTTGAGAGCGGATAACAACGGGATGGAACATGGAACATTTTTCTCATCCGCTGTGTCCTTTTTACAAATGTTTTGCATCTGTCGGCCAGTGTGACAGGGCCTTAAGAGGCAACTCTTTGGCCAGAGATTTGAGAGACGACCCATTTAAGAAAATGCTGGTTAGATGCTGGGCAGATCAGACCACAAACAGAAGGTGTATTGAAAGAGAAAGCTGCAAGACGCCTTGGAAAGGATTGAAGTGTGTCTGCTGTGAGTGACTCACTGCTGTGAGTCCAAAATACCTTTTTATCCCTTTTCTTTCTTCCTATTTCTTCCATCATTTTCCTTCCTTTTCTCCCTTTTCTCTTTCCTCTCATTCCTTCTTTCCCCTTCCTTCATCCTTTTCCCAGCTTCCTTTTTTCCTTCCTTCTTTCCACCTTTTCCTCCCTCCTTTTCCTTTTATTCCTCTTCCATCATTTTCCGTTCCTTTTTTCCTCATTCCTTCTTTCCCCTTCCTTTTCCTACTTCTTTTCCTTCCTTCCTCTTCCTTTCCTCCTTTTCTTCCTTCCTTCTTTCCATTATTCTCCTCTGTCCCTCCCTCCTTTCCTTTTTATTCCTTCCATCATTTTCCTTCCTTCCTCCCTTTCTTTCCTTTCTTCCTCTTTATTTTCCTTCCTTCCTCCCCTTTCTTTCTTTCCTTCCTTCTTTCTCCCCCTCCCCTCTTTTCTTTCTGCAGGATTGCTAGATAACCAGGAGAGAAGGTGAAAAGTAGATCCCATTTCAAAATCAAACCGAGCGTTTCTCTTTTGTACCTAACTCAGCTTCCTTTGCAGAAAATGTAATACTTCTGGCAGGGGGCTATTTTTGGGCAGACGCCGGCTGGCTTGAACACGCTTTGTCTTTTACTGTTGCACGGGGAGGACGGGGCCTGCGAGCAGGTTCTTCAGCCGAAACTGGTGGGAATGGAGCCCTGCGACAAAACGCGCGGGAAATGGGCAGGTTGCAGGTCACAGGGAAAAGTCGTCTCAACCTGAGCTTTGCCCATGGGATAGTTAGGATGATAAAAGGAAGGAAAATAAAACACGTTTTATTTTGATCGCCGAGATTCTGTGCCTCTCAATACTTCACTTTAGGAAATGAAAGAAACGGAGAAGAAAAATTGCACGGCGGAGCAATTTTTCAGCCCCCACCCCCCAAAAAAATAAAATAAAATAAAATTTGGGGTCATTTCTCCATGATATGGAGAGTCCGTCCTAGGGAGAAGCAGGTTTTAAGGGCTGTAAACCCAATTAACCAGAATAAAGCCTAGCATTGTTTAATGTGGGCTTGGAGTGGTGCAGTGGCCTAGAGGTAGAGTTCTCACCTCACAATCAGGAGGCTGTTAAATTTGATCCTATGTTGAGGCAGATATTTCTCTCTCTGGTCACAATGAGGATATATCCGCTGAACAAAACTCCACACTGGCAATAGAAAGGGCATCCGGCCATTAAAACACTCTGCTAATTCTGTTCAGTTGCCCCGAATCCACCCCGCAAGGGATTACGGGGTCGTTAAAGAGGATTGTTTAATGTGTGCTGGTCTAATGGAAAGGTGTACTGATTCATGCACCCACCTTGTTAAAAGTTGAGCAAACTTGCTCCAGGGTGGTGTTGTGCAAAGCAATTTTAGATATACTATAAAGCATGCAGTCCAGTTTTTGCAACTGTGAAAATAACGAAGCGTGCATTCTGCAAATGCTTGCCAGAAGCAGGGGCGCCCAAATACATATTACAGGCAGCCCTCAACCTACAACTGCTCATTTAGAGACAATACCATGGTTCTGAAAAAAGTGACTTATGACTGGTCCTTGCAATTATGACCGTTGCAACATCCTCGCGGTCCCATGATCAAAATTTGGGAGGTTGGCATTGGTATATAGCATCCAGGGATCACGTGATCGCCACTTTGACCCTAACCGACCTCTGGCGGGCAAAATCATTGGGAGAAGCTGGATTTGCTTAATGTCAACAAGATTCACTTAATGACCGCAAGAATTTGTTTAACAGCCAGGACAAAAATGGTCATAAAATCCCACACGACTCGTTCAGCAAGTGCCTCACATAGCAATGGGAATTCTGCTCCCAACTGCGGCCATTAACCTGAGGACTAGCTGTATGGACAAAACTCTGAAAAGCAGTGGGATCTTTTTAACTTTACGTCTCTAAAAGATCTGAATTCCCCACATTTAAGGATTTAAAGCTCAGCAGGACTGTGCCAGTAAGAGAGATTAACTATTTAACTAAAAGGAAATTAACAGATTCCCATCTTTCTCTCCTGCCACCACCCCTGATTTCCTTCTTCATCATCATATGCTATTGATTTAATTTTATTTGCTTGTTATCTTATAAGTGATAATTTTAATGTTTTTTAAAATGTTTTTATGCTGTAAGCTGTAACCTAGAGTTGTTTTAACACAGGACAGAGGGCAACTGTTTCATAATAAATACATAAAATGAATAAAAACTATTTTCCCTACAATCCCCAATTTTGACAGACCAGTTTTTCAACCAATCGTTTGGTCCTTCACTGAGTTAGAAGTCAACATGTTATGAAAAAGAACTGCAATGCCAGCGACAAGGAAAAAGAGGAGGGGGGCTACCCTTTGCTTAAAAACAGCTCACAATGCCATTTATTTAGAAAATAACCTTTTTACAAAAATAATAAACTCTACAAAAAAGAGCAAACATATAAAGCCAAGCCGGGCGTTCCTAGAACTGGGTGTATCCAGAAGTACACATGACAAACCAGGTTTAGGATGTGCTTGAAATAAGCCAGGAAAGGTTGCTTATGGAGAAGGTTGCAAATGCATCCTGTAACTTGACACTAAGAAAGCATCTTCCTTGAGGTCAGGTGGAACAAAGCTGTGGAAGACTCCAAACTTAGCAAATTTAAAACTTTTGGATTTCAACTCCCAGAATTCCCCAGTCAGAATTCAGCATGGATAAGAACCAATGTAGCAAACTACCTTTATTGCATTTTTTAAAAATGGGATAAATTTCTTGATAGTGGGTATGTGGTTGACGTAATATATCTTGATTCTCAGCAAAGTGGGAGGGGGAGGAGCTGGCTGGGGAATTCTGGGAGTTTGAAGTCCACAAGTCTTAAGGCAGCCATGTTTGGAGACTTCTTCTGCAAATGGACTGCAGAGATGGACCTCAGGAATAAGAGAAATGCCGACAGATGAAATTCAGAGACCCCGAGAAGTAGATCTTGCAAACGTCTGGTAGCATCGTTTCTTGGTTCCCCAAAAATGGACCCCCCCAGATGTCGTTCCCATTTCTGACTCTGCCAGAGCGGCGGCGTAAAACGACACAGACTTCCATTCCCGGCCTTATTTTAGATTCTCTAGCTGGACAGCAAGCCGGGGGTTGATGTTCCACCTGTGTCGATCCAGCGGACAAAACCACGAAATGGGGGGACGGAGATAAACGATCCGGTGGCCAAGACGCTATCTCCACACACTTCCTCCCCGGCTGCTGCTGCTGCTGCGAGAGTGGGAGGCCAGTGAACCGGAGAGCTTCTTCCCCGTCTTCACAGGAGCGTGGGACTTCTCGCGACCAGGGCCTGAGCTCCCCGCCCGCCGGCTGGGAGGGCCCTGAGAAGGAAATAAGGACAGAGACTGAATGCGTTCCCAGGTCGGGATTTCCTTGCCCTGCCTTGCTTGGAGGGTTAGGAGCAAGAGGTGGATATTCAGCTGGTTCGAACCAGTTCTGCAGGACCGAGAGCGGAAATTTGGAGTAGTTCTGCAGAACTGGCAAATGCAACCTCTGACTGGCCCCTCCCCCATCTCTTCTCTGCCTCCCATCGAGTCCCAGCTGGGTCTCCTTTGGTTGCTGTGCACAAGAGAACTGAGCTGGAAAGCAGGTTAGTGGGGTGGGGAGGGAAGGGGGATTTTACAGCATCCTTCCCCTGCCATGCCCACCAAGCCACGCCCACAGAACCGGTAGTAAAATAAAATTGAATCCCACCACTGATTAGGAGCCTTGTCAGTCTTCCCAAGCCTAAGCAGTGAGTTGCACTAGAAGGTCCCTTCTATTCTGTTCTCTCTCATCTCTCTATCACTTCGTTCTCTTTTTTCTACTGGGAAACCAGAATCTTGCTAGATGCTAATCCAGAACC
Source organism: Laticauda laticaudata (assembly GCA_004320025.1). NCBI lineage: Eukaryota > Metazoa > Chordata > Lepidosauria > Squamata > Elapidae > Laticauda > Laticauda laticaudata. Next base: position 19,680 of record BHFT01056179.1, read on the forward strand.
AAAGGCTCTCAGCTGCAACCTTTGGAGAGAGAACAGGGACCTCACCCTGACTTGGAAAAGAAACACAAGGAAAACGTCCAGGGATCCATCTGGCTAGAGGAGAGCCAATTTCTTGGCTCTTCAAGAAATCAATCTTGCTGGAAATCACCTCATCGGGGCACCTCATTTTAGGAGACGCAGCTGTTGTATTCTATTCCATCCTATCCTACATTCTATTCTATTCTATTTTCTATCCTATCCTATCTTATTCCATTCCATTCCATCCTATCCTACATTCTATTCTATTCTATTCTATNCTATCCTATCCTATCCTATCCTATCTTATTCCATTCCATTCCATCCTATCCTACATTCTATTCTATTCTATCCTCTTATTCCATTCCATTCCATATTTTCTATTCTATTCTATTCTATTCCATTCCATTCTATTCCATTCTACTCTACTCTATTCATTCTATTTCTATTTCTATTTCTATTCCATTCCATTCCATTCCATTCCATTCTACTCTATTCATTCTAATTCTATTTCTATTCTAGTTTGTCCCTGCTCCAGAAATATAGGTAGTCCTGTATTTGTTTAGCGACTGTTGGAAGTTACAATGGCAGTGAAAAAAAAGGCATTTAGGAATGGTTTTCACACTTATGACTGTGCCAGCGTCCCTGGGGTCATGTGATCAACATTCAAGCCCTTAGTGACTGACTCGCATTTATGCCGGTCGTGGCACCTCAGGGTCACATGATCCCCTATTGTGATCTTCTGAATTAGCAGAGTTGGTGGGGGGGGGAACCAGATTCGCTTAATAACTATCTTACTAACTTAACCACAGCAGTGATTTGCTTCACGGCGGTGGCAAGAAAGGTTGTAAAAGGGGGCCAAGCCCACTTCCCAAGTGGTCTCGCTTAGCAGCAGGAACTTTGGCCTCGGCAGTGGTCGTTAAGTCGAGGACTGTCCGTAACCATGTCTGCAATGATGCACCTACCTCTTTTCTCATCGATTCGGACAATTTCGGATCGAGATTCCGGCGAGCTGGCAGGTTCCCATCGCCTTTGGTTTCTGGGCTGGATGCGACAACCCCAAATTCAGATGGAGGAGCCATTAGAGCAAAACCCAGCCACACACAACACACACACACAGAGCGAGCTCTCCGCCCCTGGAAAAGTTGGGACTGTCTCCTCCCTCTGCGCCACAGGGAGTCCGTCTGCCCCCCCTCCCCCAAGCTGAGAAGCGCCCCTTACACCTTACCCATTCTGCCCTATCCGGTGCAAGTATTTGAATAGCTGTTCCATGGAGGGCACAGGTTTCCCCTTGGCCTGGTACTGTTTGAGAAGGAGCGAGACGGCTGCCACATGGTTGGGAGACAGGATGCCTTCCTCATGGGCTGGGGGAGAGAAAAGGAGAGAGGGAGGGGAGGGGGAGAGAGGGGAAGAGGACAGAGGAGAGGGAGAAGAGAAATGGGAGAAGAGAGTAGAAAAAGAGAAACAGGAAGAGAGGGGGAGAAGAGAGGAGAGGGGGGAAGATAGGAGAGGAGAAGAAGGGGAGAGAGGGAGAGGGGAGGGGAGGGAAAGGGAGAGAATTGGAAAGGAGGGGAGAGAGGAAGAGGGAAGTGGAGGGAGAGGAGAGAGAAAGAGAAGAGGAAATGAGAGGAGAGAAGAAGGGAAGAGGGGAGGAGAGAAGGGAAGAGAGATGAGGGGAGGAGAGGGGAAGGACAGGGAGGGAAGGAGCGGAAGAGGAAAAGGGTGGAAGGAGGAGGAGGAGGAAAAAGAAAAGAGAAAAAATAAGTCCAGGGCTCCAAGCGTGGTCAACTGGACCCACTAAAGGAATGAGCACATACCAACATTCTGTTTGGAGGGGCTCACTGGTTCCAGGCTTAAGCAGACCGGTCCAGATTTGGGCAGGGGGACTTTGGTTTTGTGGACGGCGGCACTGCTGGGTGGCTGGATGCGAATTGTGCTGAAAGAGGGCTGCGCTGGATCCCAGAGGACTGTGGACCGTTCATGATAAGACTGAGAGTTACCTGGGAAAAGAGCCAGGAAATCTTCAGGTGGGAAGGAGCAGAGGCCTCAATGTCATCAAGAGTTGGAGCAGAGATCAACTGCTCCCAGAATTCCCCAGCCAGGAAGGTTTCCCAGAATTCAGCATGGATAGGACAAGGATAAAAATATCTTCTTCTTTTAATTGGGAAACTTTCTTAGTCAATAGTGGGAATGCGGTAGATGTAATATACCTTGATTTCAGCAAAGTGAGGAAAAAAATAACCCATGAGAAGTTAAATTAATAAACAAGTTAGAGGGTGGGACAATTAAATGGGAAACTGAGGTGCTGGCTGGGGAATTCTAGGAGTTGAAATCCACAGGTCTTAAAAGTTGCCAAGGTTGGACATCCCTGCATCACTTTTCACTCTGTCTGTTCTCCAAATTCAGGCAGTTCTTACCTTGCCAAGCATTCTGATCCATTGGCACCCAGTTCCTAATTATGTAATCTTTATCCATTTAAAATAGAAGTAGTCCTTGACTTACCACCGCTCGTTTAATGACCATTCAAATGGCACTGAAAAATGTGAGTTATGCATTTGGGAGAGATTTCTTTTCAGGTGGGGAGGGGGAGTAGAACTCCTTAGCATCAGAGCCTGTTAATAATAATAGAGGAAATACTCTAAATGCTCTGAGGGTCTTTTGGAAAAATCCTTTCTTAGGGAGCCCCTAGAAGCCAAAAGGAACCTATGTGCCAAATTTCAAGTTTGTAGGCTTGACGGTTCTGGAGATTTTGTGATGATGCTTGAGAGGCCTTTCGCTTTTATATATGTAGATATATAAGCAAAGATTGGGAGAATGATCAGAAGCCGCTCGGAAAGAATGGTCTTGGAAAAGTGGAGGAGGTAGGCTGGGCCCAGCTTACCAGCCTGTGTCCGATTCATGGTACGGGGTGGGCTGTCTGTGGCACATGTCTCCTGCTGCAGAGCGCTTCCTTCGAAGTCCGAGTGACTCAGAAGCTGATGGGGTGGAGATTGCAGGTGGAAAAGAGTTACACATGAAAGGCCTCAGTTTCCAATACCCCACTCCAGGTCTATCTATTATCAGTACCAAGGAAAAAAAACCCAACATGGTTAATAAGGTAAATAAACATTTGGGGGGGGGAGAAAAGTTGGAGATTTTAGGGAGAAAAGAGAGCCTTTTTAGCTTTGAAAACTTGCTTTAATAAGAAAGTTCAGTCACTGTAAAGCCACTCTTACATATCACTATTTCTCAGCCTTGGCAACTTTAAGACTTGTATCCTGAGTGGGGAATTCTGGGAGTTGAAGTCCATATATCTTACAAGTCATTCTGGGATTTGGAGTCCACATAGCTTATAGTTGCCAAGGCTGAGAAACATTGATCTACAATTCAGCTAGACATCCAGCTAGCTGGCCTTTCATACTCACACACACAGAGAGACAGACAGAAACACACACATGCATATCTTTTTCCCACAGGCTACAAAATGGCTCCTTACCAGGCGCATATAGTAGTTTAAGTCTGGCTGCAGTCCCTGCGCCCCACTCTCCCCAGTGCTGGGCTGAGTGACCTCGCTGTCAATCCCTGCCAACTCTGGGCTGGAGTCATCCCTCTCATCCGCAAAGGGGTGTTCAGCCAGGTTTTCCGGGTGGAAATTCAAACCTGATAAAAGGAAAATGGAAAAGAAGAAAGGAAAAAAGGGAAAAAAAGGGAAAACTCATATCTCAATCTTGGTTCAGACACAAAATCTGTCCATCTATCATCTATCTCTATCACCCATCCATCATCTGTCCTATCTATCGATCTATCTATCTATTTATCTATCATCTATCAATCGATCTATCATCTATTATCATCTATTGATCTATCTATCATCTATTTATCTATCATCTATCTAATCTATCTATCATCTATCGGTCTATCTCTCTGTCATCTATCATCTGTCTGTCTGTCTGTCTGTCTGTCTGTCTGTCTATCTATCTATCTATCTATCTATCTATCTATCTATCTATCTATCTATCTATCTATCTACCTACCTACTACCTACCTATTCTTCCTTTCTTTCTCCATCCCTATCCATTTATCATTCATTTATCCATCATTCATATATCATCTCTATCATCCCTCCCTCCCTCATCTTGTCTTTATTATTTTTCCAAAAACAGCAAAAATACCTAATATTCCTTCCTCCTTTTCCTATTTTCCCCACCACGAGAGAGTGAGGGAGAGGGAGAAGAGAGAGGGAGGGAGACAGAGAAACAGAGGGGAGGAGAGAGGTAGAGGGTGAGAAAGGGAGGGAGGGAGGGAGAGAAAAAGAGGGAGAGACAAAGACAGAGAGAGGGAGGAGAGAGAGAGGAAGGGAGGGAGCGAGGGAGAAAGAGAGATTGGTCCAAAGCCACCCATCCAGCTTTCACACCTAAGGTGGGACTAGAAGTCAGAGCCTCCACATGCAGAGACCCTTGAATGACGGCCTCCGTATGGCACACACCGGATCCGGCGATGGTGGTGTCCACTTGAGGGTCCAGCTGCTGGAAGCCCTGTTGGCTGAGGAGGCTGGAGTTGAGAATGTGGCTGAATTCAGAGGAGAGGCGCCCAACGTCCGGCACCAGGGGCAGAAAAGGCCGGGAAGAGTCCCGCAGGCATTTTTCGGGTCCTTCTGAGCCCCCCTGCGATTTGGTCTGCCGATGGAGGACAGGCTGCAGCGGCCCCACCTTGGCCCACGCCAGCTCCTTGCAGTCGCCCATGCCAGCATTGCTGCAGAGAGTCTCCCCCTTCGGGGTCTTCTTGGGCGAGTCAGAGGTCCCCAGAAATCCTGACTCAGAGTTGGGGTCTGCTTCAGCCTCCTACAAGGTCAAGGCAGGGGAAAAAGAAATTCTCTTTAAAGCCACAGGCGTCCAACCTTGAGCACTTTTAAGTTAAAGACTTGTGGACTTCAACTCCCAAAATTTCCTAGCCAGCTCTTCTTTTCCACTTTGCTGAAATCAAGATATATTACATCAACTGCATACCTGCTATGTCAGGATTCCAGCAATTGCCCTAATTAAATCATGATTCTCGAGCCAAACTTCAAAAAAGTTCAAAAGGGTTTATTAGAGGCGACATATTGGCATTACCCTGTATGAAGCCAACTCTGGCCTAGGTCATTTCCAGTCCCCTGTGAACCTGTTTTCCCCCACTCCCTGCTGGATGTCTCATAAATCAGATTCTCCAATTGAGCACGTTCACTGACTGGGTGTCATCAATCACATTCTCCAATTAAATCTATTCATGGACAAAAGCTCTGGTAGTTTAGTTACAATCTTTTAAAGATAAGAGTTGGAATGTAATTTCTATCAACCAAAAAATATTTCTTTGGTCTTTTTAGTTGTCAGCAGAAAGGGAGGGGGGAAAGCAGTGCATTCCTTAAATGCTTTAGATAATTGCTTTGGCAACCTAAGCTCTGGTGCGCAAAATTATTACTGGAGAGCGTAATTGATGACTCTTGGCTATGGATATGTCTCATTGGAGAATATACATCCAGGGAGTGGGAGGAAGACCCGGGTCAAGGGTGAAATGAATGATGTGTCAGAGTCGGCTGCAACCGGGAAACACAGACATGTCAACTCCTAATAAATCAATCTTTTTCACTCTGAGAGATGCAGCTAGAGACATGATTTGAAGGGGGGGGGAGAATGCATGTCAGAGTGCTGACACTTTCGCTTTCAAACTGCTGCACTGCTCTTCCAGATTTCCTTCCTCCCCCCCCCCCCTTTCTNCCCCCCCCCCCCTTTTCTTTTTTATGGCAACTACTAAAACAGGCATAGGAATGTTTTATGAGTTGACACGCTATCTATTAAAAAAATTATCACCCCCCCCCAAAAAAAAAGTGCAATAAAAGTAGTCTAGCCACATTCGTTTCTTATCCATGCTGAATTCTGGTAAACCCTGTGTCAACTAGTAAAACATTCCCATGCCTTTTTTCAAGCTGCCATAAACAAAGTGGAGGATGGGAGGAGAAATCTGAAGGAACAGCGTGGCAGTAAAACCAGAAGTACATTCCACCATTATCTTAAAAAGATTGTAGCTAAGCGACCGGATCTTCTGGGCCGGAAAATCCTTTATTGGGGAACATGATTGATGACACCCAGCCTGTGAACAGTGCTTTATTGGAGAATCTGATTTATGACACACCCACAGGGGAGGGGGGGGAAACAGGGTCACAGATTATTGTGAATTTTGTATGCCAGAGTTGGCTTCATTTAGGTTAATGCCAGCCTGTTGCTCCTAATAAATCTTTTGAGTTTTTTTTTTAAGCTTAGCCCAAGGCTCATGATTTAATGAGGGCAATTGCTGGGACCCTGACATCCTGACTGGCTGGAGAATTCTGGGAATTAAAGTCCACCAGTGGCCACGGTTGGGGTCTAGGAAAAGAGTCTTTTCTGCTGTTGCCCCAATATGTGGAATATTATCCCACTCCCCCTGGAGGGGAGGCATCTCTATGTGACCATGGAGATGCTGCAACGGTCGTAAGTGTGAAAAACGGCCATAAGTCACTTTTTCAAGTTCCAATGTTCACAAAACAAACTGTTATATATCAAGGACTATCTGTATTCCCGGAGGCAAATCCATTAGCCCCTGAATCCAATGGTCATAAGTGTGAAAAACAGCCATAAGTCACTTTTTTCAGTAGAGTTTCACACTACTTTTCACCCTTACGACTGTTGGATCCAGTAGCTATTGGATCTGCCTTGGGAATACAGTAATCCTTGACTTACAACACTTTGTTTAGTGACCATTCAAACTTACAATAGTCACTAAACAAGCCAGGGATTACCTGTATTCCCCGAGACAGATCCGTCAGACCCTGGATCCAACATTTGTAAGGGGAAGGAGGGGGGGAAAAGAACATAACTCATATTTTTTCTGTGCTATGGTTAAGTTCAAACAGTCACTAAGCGACCCGTTGTAAGCCGAGGACTATCTCTGAGACGTTTACAAGGAACTCAAGATTGAAATGCTTTGCTTCTTTCAAAATGTAATGTGCCTCAACTTGCCAATGAACGGGGGAAAAAGAAAGAGAAAATGGAATGCACAGATTGTGAGAGCCTGGAAACCATCAAGGTCCCCGCTGAAGGTGCTGGTGAGATGGACTGTTCCCATTAGAAAGGGACGTCTCATAATTAGTTTCCCCGAAAATATGACCTATATTGAAAGTAAGTCCTAGCTTGATTTTTACATGTGCGTCCAATATAAGCCCTACCCCCCCAAAAAATAAGCCCTAATTAAGATCCCACCTATTCCAGAGTGGATGGGTAAAAATTAAGCTAGGATGGGGATGGGGCAGTGGAGGTGCCCTATTACTTACCTTTGGACAGTTGTAGCCAGGCCTCGCACACACCCCGACATCTGCCTTGCCAGCCCATTTCTTCTGCAGCTGACAAGGCTGGCAAGGCTTTCCTGAAGGCCTCTGGAGCTGATAACAAAGCTCTAGATTGATCCAGGGCACTCTTATTGGCTGCAGAGGCCTTTAGGAAAGCCTTGACAGCTGTAGAAGTTCCTGAAAGCCTCTGACAGTGAAAAGGAGGCCAGGGGCAACGTGTGCAAGTGAGGTCAGTGGAGAACTTCCCCAAAAAACAGGACCTAGTGACTTTTTTGGTGGCAAAAAAATATAAGAGAGGGTCTTGTTTTTGGGGAAACAAGGTGGACAATGTGATCATGCAGGGGTGGGGAGAAACGGAAGCTATTATTTAACTAGTAATCCCCAAAGATGCTTTTTTGAAGAGGCAACTGGACTTTCTGGGGGGTGGGTTTCTTTGAAGACGTTTCGCTTCTTATCTGAGAAGCTCCTTCAGCTCTGATTGGATGGCAGGAATGAAAGGATTGATACTCTTTGCAGGCAGCTGGTCATTTGCATCTGTTTAGAGAATCCTTGCGGCCACTTGGAGGTTTGTCTGTGTCCTCGGGGTCACCTGAGTGGTTCCAATGGGTGTGGAGCGCTCTTGGAACTACTGAAACAACCGTGTTGTAGATTGGAGATAGATAATGCCCTGTCCCTCTCAGTTAAGAGTTAACAGTTAAGAGAAGACTGTTCAATTTGGACACCAATGGCCTCTTTGACAACTTTCAAACCAGCGGTCCTCTCTATCCAAAATGTGGACTTGGCTGTCTTCAAAAGGAAGTCATCGCGTGGGAAAACCAGAACTGGTTTTGTTTCTTCAATACCAATATGGTGTAACCCATGGGTCCCAAAACTGTGGGATATGGCATACTACTGGGACATGGCCCAAATACCACAGTGTCATGTGAGTGTGACTGTCTGGTGCACATGCCTTCACATATACTCACAGTCTCACCTGCATAAGCCTTGCCCCCAGCACCCGAGGCCCCACTTGCGTCAGCCTCATTGTGGGCACTTGCAGCTCCACTCACATGAGCTTCATCACAGGAGCTCACAACCCAACTCCTGCAAGCCTTGTCACAAGAGCTCATGGCCACACTCACACTACCCTCATTATAGGAACTGGGGCATGACTCACACAAGCCTCATCACGGGAATCTGTGTCCGGCTTCACACAAGCCTTATCACAGGAACTCACATTCCGTCTCACCGTGGGAACCTGCAGGTCGACTCACACAAGCATCATCACAAGAGCTTGCAGCCCCACTCCCACGAATGTCGCCATGAACGTAGCAGTGGTGCGTGCAATTGTTGCCCCTCTTACAAAATCATCCCCTCTTTCTCCCCTCCCCCTACTCCGGATCCCCAATCCAGAAAGGTTGGGGACCTTGGTGTCACCCATAAAGATTTGCTTTTGGGGAGTCAAAGCTCCTGAAAGTGTTTCTTTCTTTGATTTGGGTTCGCCAGTTGGGACAATTGACAGGGATCAAGATGGCGACTGACCTGGCACGGGGCTTTGGGAGAAGGCTGGAGGGAAGGACCGCCGGTGGCGAAGAGCCGTAGGGCCTCATTCCAGTGGGACTGCATCATGGCCTGGAACTGGCTGACCATCTCGGCCCGCTGAGCCTCCAGGCGCCGGTACCTGGCCTTGAACTCTTGCAAGTCATTGCGCTGCTTGGAGAGCCTGAAAGGCAAAAAAGGGACAAGGAAAAAAATCAACCAGTCAGAAACACTGAAGACGACGGGCAGCGGCCCTGTTTCGTCTTTTTTTAATTTAGGTTGTTCTCGACATCCGAAAGTTTGTTTAATGAACCGTTCGAAGTTACGACATGGGGAAAAAGGGAATCGGGACCTTTTTTCACATTTCACGACCATCGGATCCAGGGGCTGATGGATCTGCTTTGGGAATACAGGCAGTCCCAGACTTATGACCGTTTGTTTAGTGACCATTCGAAGTTACGAATGCACTGGAAAAAAATGACTTGAGATTGTTTTTCCACACTTAATGACCATTGGATCCAGGAGGAGCTGATGGATCTGCCTCGGGAATACAGGCCATTCTCGACTTATGACAGTTCATTTAGTGATTGTTCAAAGTTATGATGGCAGTGGAAAAAAGGATTTGGGACACCTCGCATTTGCAATAGTGAAGGAATCCATGGGGCCACACGATCAAAATTTGGATTCTTGGCCACTGGCATGTGTTTACAACAGGTGGAGCATCCCACAATCCCCATTCATGACCTTCCCATTAAGCTTCTGATATGGAAAATCATAGGGGGGGGGGCACAAGATTCACTGAATGACCGCCTGATTCACTTAACAACTGCAGGAGCTGTGGTCACTTAACAATTTAGGAGCTGTGGTCCAAAGGTTGTCAAATTCGGTCACTCAGTGGACTGTCGTAAATTGAGGACTGCCTGTGAAAAGATTTCAGGGGCACCACAAACTTTGGGAAGGCTACCTATGTTCGTAGTCCTCAATGAGGCGCTTCTGTTGAGCCTCCTTCTCAGCCAAATCCAACTTGAACTGAGCCAGCTGTTTCGCCAACTCTTTCTCATGGTGGTTGCTTAGCTCCAGCAACTGCTTCCTGCAAAAAAAGGAAATAAAATTGAAAATAAAGGACTTTTTCACCAAGAAAATAAACATCTCTTTGCAAATTCCAGAAAGTAGCCAGCAATAAGCCTTGAGAGAATCAATCATCTTCTTTTATTGACCCCATAATCCCTTGCAGAGTAGAGTCTGGGTAACTGAATGGAGCTAACAGAGTGTTTACTGGCCAGATGCCCTTCCTGTCACCAATGCAGTTTTGTTCAGCAGATATATTCTCATTGTGCCCAGAGAGAGAAATATCTGGCCCTACCTAGGATTGAACTCACAGCTTCCTGATTCTGAGGAGAGAGCTCCACCTCTAGGCCACTATACCACTCCCATGAGAGAATTAATCTTTCTAAAAGAAGAAAAAATGTTTCTTCTTATATGTAAAAATAAGGATTGTTTCTTCCCTCACTCAAAAAGAGATTTTAAATTCTGCCTTTCAGCCCATCTTGGATTACACAGTGGTATTTTATGAATCTTATTGTCCAAAATAAAGATTTGTAAACAATAAAATAAAAGAACTTTAGCAGGGACCAAGGAACGAAGATGCCTTGTTAATTCTCAAATTACTTTTTGTATCTTCTTAAAACTATAAACCACAGAGCGTGGAATTCTTATTTGTACTGATATTTCCACATCTCTCCAAATCCTTCCGCGTAGATTAGAGAATATATACTTTAAATAAAATTTTGAATAGCCCTCAACTCTAATCTAAAGCCGTTTAGTTTAACAAATCAAACCCACAGCAACAGACAGATGAATCCATGCAACAAGACAGCATTTAGCCCATTATTCCAAATTTCAATATTTTGAGCAACGTTCTGGGGATTTTCCTCCTTGAGTTGTTAAATAAGGAACTTGTCAGTTGTAGACCTCTAAAACAGGGGAGATACTGTCGGAGTGATAAGAGGATATATGGAGGAAAGAATAAATCATCAATTAATTTTGATGAAGGAGAATAAGACACCTCAAGTCCTGTCTTTGGAAATAAAAGGAAATTTTTGTTCTGAAGTGAGAGACTGGCCAAACATTTGAATTTTGGAAAAAGCCTTCTCTTTAAAATTTCTCAACTGGACTTTCAAAAAAGGTCACAATTGGAGAAAAAATAGTAAGAGTTGCTTTTTTAATGTCACACTCTATAAAACACTAGTCCTCACTGGGGAATATTTCTATGCCACAACTAAAATGCCAGTCTGCCACTTTGCTGTTGTACAAGTCAAAAAAGGGGGGATTAAGTTAGAAGGGAACTGTATTCATAGAATTATAGGGCTGGAAGGGACCTTGGAGGTCTTTTAGTCCAACTCCCAAGGCCCCAAAGCAGGAGTCTTTCATCATCCCATACAAAAAGATATAGAGAATAGAATAGAATAGAATAGAATAGAATAGGGAAGGGAAGGGAAGGGAAGAGAAGAGAAGAGAAGAGAAGAGAAGAGAAGAGAAGAGAAGAGAAGAGAAGAGAAGAGAAGAGAAGAGAAAAAAGAGTTGGAAGGGACCTTGGAGCTCCTCTAGTCTAGTCCAATCCCCTACTGGATAAAATAGAACAGAATTTAGAACAGAATATGATAGAATTTAGAATAGAATTTAGAACAGAATAGAATTTAGAATGGAATAGAATAAAATTTAGAATAGAATCTAGACTAGAATAGATAAATGATAATAGGTGATAGAAGATAGATAGAAGATAAAGAGATGAAAGAAAAAAGAAGTAAAGAAGAAAGAAAATAGAAGATATCCGTACATTTAGAGTAGAAAGAAATGATAGATATAAGATAAGATAGATAGAAGATAGATGATAAGACAGGCAATGGATAGGTGGATGGATGGACACAGAAGACAAACAGATCATAGAATCATAGGACTGGAAGGGACTTTGGAGGTCTTCTTGTCCAACCCCCAGGGTCCCAAGGCAAGAATCCTTATACTATCCTGGACAAATCTTTCCCTGAAGTCACTTTTCACCATTTTTATGTAGGGCTTCTCCAAGACCTGAAAATTATTTCAAGGTTTCATTTTATTCACTGACTTTGCAAAACCCGTTTCTACTCCCCTGTAACTAAAGGAGGGGAAGAGGGGAATTGGGTTTTGTGTGTCGCTGAATCACAACTTGCAAATACTCTAACCAACCAAGAGACGCTGCCATGCTGTCCAGTCACACTTGCAGTCGTCTCTCTGAATTCTGATGGGGAAAAAATGGCAAACTTTTAACTTCCATAATGAAAGAAGAATTGCAGGCAGAAGCGAAGGAAAGAGGGACCAAATAAACCACCTAACTCAATTCACAAATGGGAGAAACTCGGTCTCAAGAACCTGAATTTCAAAAAAGAAATACACCCCCCACTTAACATTGCAAGGAGGATGTAAAAATAAGAGTCAGGTGGTTGTTGTTGTTTTTTTTACCAAAAAGTAAAAAATAAGAATAAGATCAGAGCTTTGGGAGATCTTTCCTGGAAGGGAATTCCCAATTCCAAAAAGATGTAAACTGCCAATCAAAGCAAAGAAGCCCAGGAAAGAAATGTGGGGAGAGGAAAGGGGTGGGGGGAGATGGGCCACCACGTCCTCCCACCTGTGCTGTTCTCGCATAGCACTCATTTGGCGCAAGCTGTCCTCGTGAACCTCGGCCAGCCGCTCCGTCACACGCTGTTCTAAGGCCACCTTCAGCTCCGACTCCAGCTTGGCTTTCTGGGTCTCGAAACGGGCCTGCAAAGAGGAAGGGGAAAGGCCAGCATTGGGAGTTCCTTGGTGCTCTTGGAGCTTGGCTATTCGCCCACAGGTGTCTCATGACCCAGCTAGGGAATGCCACCAGTGCTAGCAAAGAGTGAGGATGGAGGAGGAGGAGTTGATGGAAGTCCTTGATGCTGCTCTCTGAGTTTGGTGGTTTTCTTGCAGACATGGCATGACCCAGCTAGGGAATGTCATCAGTGCTGGAAGGGAGGAGGAGGGGGGGGAGGGGGNAGGAGGAGGCAGCGGTGGTGTTCTTGGTTATTGTTAATGCAACTTAGGATTGCATTAGCTTTTTTGGCTGCTGCTGCACATGGCTGGCTCCTATTTAGCTGGTTGTCCATAAGACTCCAAGATCTCTTATTACAGTGACTGCTATTAAGCCTGGTTTCTCCTATAGGTCCATATGGGTCCTTTGGGTTTTTCTTGTCTAGGTGTAGGACTTTACTTTTCTCTACACTGAATTTCATTTTGTTTGTTAAATGTCATTTTGTGAGTTGGATTCTATCCTGTGAGTTGGTTAGCTAGGTTGCGCCCCCTGCCCCCCCCCACCCCCCCAGTTTACCTTCAGCAAGCTCATCTCCATCTTCACGGTGTCCCTCTCTCGCCGCACAGCTTCCAGGTCGGCCTGCAGGCCTTGCATCTCTGCCTGCACCGTAGAGAAGGCCTGTTGGGCATCCAGGGCCTTCTGGGCTTCCCGCTGGGCCACCATCTAGAGATGGGAACAGAGCCAAGCAGAGGACAAGGCGGGGCAGTGGCTGGGAGGCCTGCAATAGCGTTGGACTGAAACACAAGCAGTCCTCGACTTACAACCGTTGTGTTTAGTGATCATTTGAACTTACAATGGTACTGGGGGAAAAAGGGACTCCTGTCTACATTTTTCCCACACTTAACGACACCCCCCGCAATCAGGTGGTCAAAATTTGCACACTTGGCAATCGGCTCACATTTACGATGGCTGTTGTAGCGTCGAATGATCTCCCTCCCCTTTTGCAACTGTCTAACAAGTAAAGTCAGTGGGGAAGACAGGCTCACTTAACAACTGCATGATTCACTGAACAACTGGCAGAAAGGTCATAACAGGGGGGCGCGAAACTCACTCAAGGACTGCCTCGCTTGGGCTCTATGGTGGTCATCAGTCAAAGGCTACTTAATATACACGGCATTTGGAGAAAGAAAAGCTGGGGGGGGGGTTGTTTGTAAGTCCAGAGTTAGCGATGACCATTTAACAGATTAACCGAGTTGGAAGGGATCTTGGAGGTCATCTATTCCAACCCTCCCCCCCGCCCAAGCTGGAGACCAAGCATTTATGACGGTTGCTGTGTCCTAGGTCAGGTGATCCCCTTTTGCGGCAAAGTCGGGGGGCGGGGAGAAAGAACCAGATTCACGTAACAAATGTGTTCCTAACTTAACAACTTCAGTGATTCAATGAACAACGATGGTCAAAAAAGTCATAAAAACGGGGGCAAAACTCACTTGACAAATTGCTCGCTTTAACAACATAGATTTGGGGCTCCACTGTGGTCGTAAATTGAGAATTAATCTGTACAGTTACAAAACTCCAATCCACATACACATTAAGACACACAATCTGGCATTATAGATAGATGGATGGATAGACGGACAGACAGACAGACAGACAGACAGACAGACAGATAGATAGATAGATAGATTTTTACAAATTCCAGGATCCAGCTCAGCTAATAAAGTAGTGTTTCTCAACCATGGGCAGTTTGAAGATGTGTGGACTTCAACTCCCAGAATCCCTTGGCCAGCTCTGCTGAGGAAATTCTGGGAACGGAAATCCCACTGCCAAAGTTGAGAAAACAAAGTTGATAAAGAACACTGTTCGCTTTAAGAAACTTTTTAAAAGCTACACATCCTTGTTTTCAGCACTTTTTATCCCGCCCTCTCATTTTTACCCTGCCTTTCCTCTGAAGCTCAAAGGACTAAATCACTGAGGACTAGAAACTTCCCAGAGTAAAACCTGAAAGGCAGGTAAGGCACCCTGGCACCCCCCAAAAAAATGACTCCACTAATCCAGACTTGAATTTATTATTATGCATTAGATTTTTATCCTGTCTTTCCAAGAAACTCAAAATGGTGATATACCTGCTGTCCTGCTCCTATTTTCCCCACAACAATCACCCTGTGAGATGGTTTGGGTTGAGAGAGAGGGAGTATCACCCAGCCAGCATTCATGCCTAAAAGGGGACTAGAATTCATCCTCTCATGGTGACTGCCCAAAGTCATCCAGCCAGGTTTCATATCTAAGATAGAACTAGAACTCACCCTGATGATTGGCCCAAAGTCATCTAGCCAGCTTTCATGGCTAAAGCAGGACTAGAACTCCCATCTTCTAGTGATTGGCCCAAAGCCGCCCAGCTGGCTTTCAGAGTGAAAACAGAACCAGAACTGGCATGTCCTGGTGACTGGCCCAAAGTCATCCAGCCAGATTTCATACCTAAGATGGAACTAAAATTCATCATCTTCTGCTGATTGGCTCAAAGCTACTTAACCAGCTTTCATGCCTAAGGCAAGAATAGAACTCACTGTCTCCAGCTTATTGGTCCAAAGTCACCTAGCCAACTTTCATGGTTGATGGAAGAAGAGAACTCCCATCTCCTGGTGACTGGCTCAACATCACTCAGCCACCTTTCATGCCTAAAGTGTGACTAGAACTCCCTGTCTCCCGATTTCTAGCCTCGTGCCTTTATTACTATCCCACACTGGCTCTTTGCTGAGGCTGCAACTCTAACTTTACTTCCAAACCTGAATCCTTGGCTTAATGATGGGATAGTGGTTTGACCAACTCGCTTCTTTACCTTCAGTTTGCAAGCTAGAGCCATTTCAAAGAGGAGACCTGGTCAACGACTTACAGTTTGGGAAGGCCGCTGTTTTTCCACTTTGCAGAGGGGCCCAATCAGCTGCAACTCCTCCCAGACCTTGTGCTCCATTGCAAAAGCCAAGCCTTCCCTGGGACAGCAGCCCAGGAATTGAGTTTTTCAGGGTGGGGTCAGGCAGGGTAGCCCCACCGTGCCAAATTGGATGGGTGTGGCCCCCCTTTCTCCTCTGGGGAGCCAGCTATCTATCCCCAGCTGCTAAGATAGAGGAAGTCACAAAAAATAAAAAGGGAAGAAGGAATTTAGGGAGTCTGCAACCAGCTCAGGAACTTTGGGATAATGGGGGAAGGAAGAAGGTGAGTGAGAAGGCTGCTGGATTCACAACAAATGTTTTAAGAATGAAGGAAAAGATGCTAATTGGATGGGCTGGCTTTCCTGCAACTCATTTCTCTACTTGATTTGTCTCCTGCCTTTCTTATTTTTAAAAATAACACAAGGCAAAGAACAATATCCAACAAACCTTCCTCCTCCAATTTTCCCCAGAACAACAAACCTGAGGTGGGTGGGGCTAAGAGAGAGGGAGTGGCCCAAGGTCACTAAGCCAGCTTTCATGGCTAAGGTGGGACTAGAATTCACAATCTCATTGGGAATTAGCCCAAAGTCAGTCAGCCTGTGGAGGTAATTCAGGATTACAACTCACCGTCTCCTGGTGACTGGCCCCAAGTTGGGACTAGAACTCATAGTCTCCTGGTTTCTAGCCTGGTGCTTTAACCAATAGACAAAACTGGCTCTGATAGAAGAAAATATCTGTAGCTCAGGGTTGGACTATGGAGTCCTAGGGGCTCTCTGAGTCTGGTAGTTTTCTTGAAGATGTTTCAGGAGCTGCCTAGGTAATATCATCAGTGATAGAAGGGAGGGGAGGGGGAGGGGAGGAAGAAGACTGTGGAATCTTGGTGCTTTCTGAGCTTGGTGGTTTTCTTGCAGACATTTCACGACCTGACTAGGTAACATCATCAGTGCTAGAAGGGAGGGAAATTTGCAGAAAGAGCAGCAGGAGGATTGTTGGGGGTCCTTGGAGGTCTCTGAGTTCTGCTGTTTGCTTGCAGACATTTCGTGACCCAACTAGGTAACGTCATCAGTGCTTTCTTAGCTTTACATTGTTGTTTTTCACTTTACCCCCCCCCCCNCCCCCCCCCCCCCAAAAAAAAAAAAATCCCAAGCAGCCTAACTTGGAAGTCAACCTAAGGGGGCTGACTCTCTGATCCCTCCTCCTGCAAACCAGGAGGCCAAAAGAGCTTGGCTCGAGTTCCAATTCAGCTTGTGGCTGCGGAGACACACCCCCACCCAGACCGGGAGGGACCTCCACCCTCACCTTCTCCTTCTCGAGGTGCAGCCGGCTCTCCTCCTGCGCCGTCTGGCGCTGCTCCTCCAGCTGTTTCTCCCGCTGGACCCAGGTCCTCTGCTGCTCCTCCAGGGTGGCCCGCAGAGCGTCCTGCTGCCGCCGGTCCAGATCCCACTCAGCTTCCAGGCTCTGCCCCCGGACACGTTCTGCCTCCAAGCTGCAAGACAGGGTGGCCTTTTCCTTCTCCTGGGCGGTGGGGAAGGGGGAGAGAAATGAGAGAGGGGAAAAGAACAAGGCTCAGCTTTGGGCAGCTGGTTTGCAGGCTTTGGACTTATTCTTAGCTCTCCGTTTAGGTTTCACCCTGTTTAACTGAATAACAGAAGAGTTGGAAGGGACCTTGGAGGTCCTCTAGTCCAGCCCCCTGCTCAGGCAAGAGACCCTATACTATTTCTGACAAATGGCTGTCCAATCTCTTCTTGAAAACCTCCAGTGATGAGGGAGGGGGGAGAAATAAAGAATGGAAGAGAAAAATATGAGTGAATGTAGAAAACAAGGAAGGAAGGAAAGAAGAAATAAAGAATGGAGAAAAAATGTGACTGAATGTGGAAAAAAGGGAAAGAAAGGAAAGGATAGCAGAATAACAGAGTTGGGAGGGGACCTTGTAGGTCATATAGTCCAACCCCCTGCTCTGGCAGGAGACCATATGCCATTCCAGACAAATGGTTGTCCAACCTCTTCCTAAAAACTTCCAGTGTTGGAGCACCCACAACCTCTGGATAGAAGTTGTTCCACTAATTAATAATCAGTGAATTAACTATTAATTCCTGTTAATACTGTTAATAATAATCCGTTATTATTAATCAGTGGATCAACTGAATAAACCATCTATGGCTGTGTAAACTATTGGCTTAAACAGGGATCTCCAAACTGGGTGACTTTTAAGACTTGTGG
>BHFT01056180.1:0-10222 GCA_004320025.1 Laticauda laticaudata
AGCAAAACGGAGGCAGTGAGTACAGAACAGATACATCGCGTTAACCAACGGATGGCAAGCTTTTTTGTCCATTTTACTTTCCATCTGTTGGTGCAGTGTGACAGGGGCTTTAGTTGTATGTCATTCTTTCCATTTTTTTGTACTTGTCCTTTTTTTCTTTCAATTTGCCAGAGAGATCTTTCTGTAGCCATGCTGGTTTCTTCTTGGATTTCTTATTTTTCTTTCCCAGATCTTTCTCAGATCTCACAGTTGTCCATACTGCCCTTTTCCTGTAGGATCTTTGTGGTAGTGGGGGCTGGTAGCACGGTAGCTCAATAGATGGCTGGATTGGGCACCCAATTTCTGCTTGGATAGCATAGATTAGAGATTCTAGATAAGTAATCTGTCCATGTAGACTGGTAATTTTTGGACAAAGAGGACAGTAAAACAAGGATTACACTGAACTAAGCCAGTCATTTTGAAATAAAATAAAATCACAACCTCAAGCGCACTTACTCTAAATGTCTTATTGGTATTCTTGGTTTACAGATATATGATTAGTGTGCTGTTCGGCATGTGGGCCAATATCTTTCTCCTTTCTACTCACCCTCTGCTTCCTTCACAAGCAGCCAGCCAGCAGCTCATCCCACAACCTCTGGGAATTTGAAATGCAATGGAAGCAATTCAAACTTCCTCTCTTTTTTCTGCTCACCTTCTGCTTCCTTCAAAAGCAGACAGCAGCTCCTCCCACAACCTCTGGGAATTTTATGGAATCTCTGGACAACTGCATAACTGGATAGAAACACAAATGGTCAAAATTGAGAGTGTCCTGTCAAACTCTGTACCTGTCAACAGTGGTGTCCCCCCAAGGCAGTGTTCTAGGACCTACTCTCTTCATACTCTACATAAATGACCTCTGTGATCATATTAAGAAGCAACTGCGTTCTCTTCACTGATGATGTAAAGCTGTTCATACCCACAGACAATATTGCTACCCTTCAAAAAGATCTTGACTATGTATCAGAATGGTCAAAACAAATGGCAACTTCAAATCTCAACAAATAAATGCTCTGTCTTACATATTGGCAGAAACAAAAAATCAGAAAATAAAAATACAAGCTGAATAGTCAAGACCTTGTTGATGATCGAAGCTCTGTAAGGACCTTCGGATATACTCATTTCTCTAATGATCTAAGTGCTAGCGCCCACTACAACGACATAGCCAAAAAAAGAACGTTAAGAGTTGTTTATCTTTTTCTCTTGTAATATTGCAACTAATTATGGCATACAAAACAATTGCTGGACCACATACTCGAATATACAGCTTCATCAGTCTGGAACGCACATTATGTATCTGATATTAGCACAGTTAGAAAGTCAGAAATATTTCACGGGCCAGCCGTCCGTCCAAGCAAGCATTCTCCACTCCTCTACTTTTTGTGAGATCACCTATGCCACCAGACTTGAATCTCTAGACCTAGAAAACCTAGACTCTATGCTGTCTCGGTCTGATCTTAAAGGCCATGGTCACACTGCAACCAACGGAGTGCAAAGAGAAGTAAACGCGGACCAGAAAAGAAGCTTTCCACCCGTTCAAAAACGCGATGTACTCATGCTTCCCGTTTGGCTTCCTCTCTATCCGTCCAGCATCCGTTTATTGACGTTTCATCCGCTCCAAAGTTTTGGGCCTGCCTAAAACTTTTGCGCGGAAAATGTATCCAATTTGTCCGTTCTGCATCTGCTACGCTCACCTGACGCATCCGCTACGCATCCGTTACGCACTCTGTTACGCATTCGCTATATCTGGCTAGGCATGCGCTGCCAATCTGCGCAACTCGCATCTGCCCGGATGCAGGGAGGAAAGCGAACACGGACGCGACGAACGGATGCAGAACGGATGCCTAGAGGATGCAAACAGAATGGAAACACAAGCGTTCTTAAATGGAAAACATTCGCAGAGAGGGACCTATCTCGGATATGAAGATGCTACAGGATGCCATAGAGGATGCTAGAGGAGATGCCTAGAGGATGCAAAAGGGACACTATACTGGCCTATAAAAAGGGGGAGCAACTTGCCTGCTCTCACTTGCAGACCAGACCCAGCTGTGCACGACCTTGCAGCCTTCATCTGACTCTCTCCTCTTCCACAGCATCCAGTCCATGTCACGCGTAGATTGCGACATAAATCCTTTCTGCAGCCAACATCTTCTGCAGCAACACCTGCGAAACCATCTACAGGCTCTGTGAACTCTACTACGGGAAGAAAAAGGGCACCCAAAAGAAAGTCTGGCTCCAAAAGATGGTTCGCCAGAAGAGGTAAGACTACGTATGTGCGGTTGTTACCTAACTTGATGATGCAGCATCATGAAGCGAAGCAGACCTGGTCGTTCCTTGAAGCTTATGAATATGCGAATTCGACAGCTCACTGTAAGTTGATGATATATTGATGACAGCGCCTACCCCAGGATGACTAGACATACAGACCAGACTGTCCGCCTGCATACACTTGGAGCATCAAGTCGATCCATCACTGCACTCGCGCCATGGCTAGGACCGACTTGCAGCGCTGCATGCAGAGTAGGTGCGCACGCCGTTCGCACTGACACGGGCTGCGGTAGACACTCACTCGAGCTTTGGCATCAGGGAGCTACAGGAGAGTGGCAATGGCAGGCCGCAACCATCAGCTTGTTGCATGTGGCATGATAGAAGAATACAAGGAGGAGCTCCTCCATACCACCTCCAAACTGAAGAAGGCTGGTAAGCAAAGTTGCAGAGCAGCTGGATAGAGGTGGAAACTTCCTCACCACCCAGTTGGAGCCATCTCGATGAGAGAGATCGTGCCTGCCAAAAGCTCCAACCACGCAGACGTCCGCTCCACTTTATGCTGCACTCGCAAGGGCCTTTCTTCCAGCATCATCCTCTTGCCCATGCGTCAGATGCTGACTTACAGATTCATAGCTACAGTACGAGGCTTCGAGGCAAGCGGGCTCATCTTCCAGATGCCAGGTATAAGACAAGTGCAGTCACCTAAAGGAGGGGACTAGGTAAGCAACCTCAATGGTGGGCTTCCCAGATCAGACCCACTGGCCCAATGACACACAAGAGTGTGCCCTACTCTCATTCATGGGGGATGAAACGCCTTCTCCCTGAACAACACTACCTCATGACAGCCGTACACCTCCCAATATCCTCACCCGTGAACGAGAGGAGTCTTTAACTCCAGGCTGTCCCGGGCCACGGGGCGGGAGGCGTGGATTAACGCCGTTTTGCAGATATTTTGAAGCTTCTGGCCAAGGACACGAGGGTCGACTTAGCCAGTTACTCGTGTATGGTAGCCGCAGTGACCGTGCCGCAAGACCATGAGGAGGATGTGGAAGGCTTGCTGCTAGCATCTAGGCTCACAGATCTCATGCGGCACGCCGCTACGCCGCGGTTCTTGCAGAACAGGCTTGTGGACCCTCCAGCAAGGCAATGGCGGGGACATGGAGCTCTGGGGAATGGGAGGCAAGGGCGCGAATATCCTTATACGACACGAGGGTGTGCAAGGGGCCGACGAGCCTCACTGTGAGGCGAAGAAGCAGCGTATACGTCCTAAACATCTGATGCAACTCACCAGCTGTGGTGGGCGAGTGGCAAGACAGGAGGTAGATGCTTAAAGGATGCTTCTTCAGCCTGTCTCATCACACGGAGATGCTGGGTCATGTATGCTTGGGTCGGGCTGCGTACAATGAACAGGGCATTTAGATAAGAGTTGTGCTTGTGTTCAATTGTTGTGGCATCAATGCTTACGATTGTTATTGATAATGCAGGGCCCATTAAGGGGTGGGAATGTGGAGGGAGTGCCCGGAACATCCAGTCCCCAACTATGCTGTGCACTGGAGGTGTTATCGTATCCCTCCACAGGTGGAGAAGCCTGTCAAATGAGGCCGACGGATACAAAAAAGTATGTGAAAATAAGGGACAGTGGGCGACGCAGAGAACAATTTTTCCAGTCCGGTTCGTAGTTATCCGCTCTGCGGGGCTTCAGAAGTGCCGCCGCAAAGATTTGAAGTAAACAGCAGCGAGAGAGGACAAGCAGAAAGGAACAGAGATTGGGGGAGCTAGGAACGTAGCCAGGAATGTCAAACGGGATGTGCGCCAGGCGAAGCTAGTCGGAGTTGACAAGGCAGGATGCGAGCGGATGGCACAAATTTCACCAAGGGTTCCGGAGGAGCACAGCGTAGCGACATGCGAGGAGAGCAAACGGGAGTGCAGAGCGGATGCCGAAGCAAGAGGATACAGCGGACTGCGATCAGAGAAGGACCTACGTGGGATGCTTTAGCAGATGCAGAAGGATTCACGTGCGCATCGCGGAGAGGAATGCATTGCCATCAGCCCCGCACATGTATAAAAGGGGAAGCAGGCTCACAAGCATGTCAACCCATTCCGAGAGGGAAAAGACCTGCAGCCAGACACATCTCCAGCCAACAGGACCATGGGGAAGAAGACGGAAGGCCTGTGCCATCTGCTGCCTAGCCCAGGCCCAAGAACGGACCACGGGCCACCATTGCCCCCCTGGGCCCTTCCGACTCTGCTTCTGCTGGGAGGTATCTGTGGTCGGGCTGACTCTTCTGGTGCTCCGGGGCTTCTGCTGGAGCTGCTCCTGGGGCTGGTGGCTCTACGTCTGGTGGCAGCTATGCTCCTGGTGTGGTGCTGTTCTGCTTGGTGTGTTACTAGTGCTCCAAGGGGGTCGACCACTCTGGCACTTACGTGCGTGGCAACTTCGCTCCGTGGTCTGTTGTGCTTCTGGCTGGTGCTTAACTCTACGGTGCTCCTGTGGCTCCCCTCGTCCTGCCTGGTCCCTGCTGGTGCTCCTGGTGAGTGACAGTAGGCTACGCTGGCTGGGTGGCTGCTGGTGGCTTACTCTTGCTGCTGGATGATGCGCATGGCTCCTGCTAGGTCCACTGAGCTAGCGATCCTAGCTGATTCCTGCGTAGTTCCTGCTGTGTCCTTGTTTATTCTGCCTGCTGGTTGGTATTTCCTGTGTACTGGCTACCGGTGTGGGTGTGGTGGCCATGGCAGCCCATCCGGAAAGAAGGGCGGAGGTCAAAGACCGCTGGGCTCGGATAGAGGTCCGCCAGACAGAGCCCTGCCGCCGTCAGACGTGGAGAGACAGAAGAAGGACAGGTAGTGCGGAGAGGATAGGTGCCGGTAGAGGGGCCAATACTCCGCATCACACAGCAGGAACATTAGGGATGTAGCGGTGCTTTGAATGTCTGACTGGGAAGGACGAATACCTAGTGGCAAAAGGGACCCAGCGGCGTTCTATTGAGACACCAGTGGAGGAAGCGAGCGCGGCTGGCGTTGGAGGAGAGAAAGGCGGAAGAGCCTGGGTCACTAATGCGGAAGGTTCCTCGCTCGAGTGATGGAGAGGCACATGCACACCGTGAGTCAGGCAGGAAGCTGCAACTCCAAGAGATCTGGCCAGGCCACGGGTGAAGCTCAACCGACCGGGAGACCGCACGCGAGGATGCAGCCCCTCTTGTCAACCTCTCTCTCAGGCAGGCCCTCAGAGAGCCAGTCCTCTTCTGGCCAAGAGTCAGCTCCTGTGTCCAGGCAGGTATCTGTGAGAGCGTCCCACGAAGCAGAGACCCACCTGACAGCTACACTCCCCATGGCAGAGAGCGACTGACGGACCCCCTGACCGCATCATGGGAGCAAAAGCAGAGGGCACTGCCTACCACAGGCACCCACGCACCTCCACCCCCAGCTCCACCTCCACAGAAAGCAGGCAGGGAGTGCAGACCAGAGGGGCAGAGCCATCACTGTCCTGTCGGAGATCAGGACACCATCAACAGCAGCGCAGATTCTCCTCTCTCAGCTGGTGACACGACACAGCGACAGTACACATCCTCCAACCGCAAGCCCCTTCCTCACCTCACAGTACCGGTGATAAAGGAGAGGATCACAGGTCTTCTGCACAACCCTCCAGGGCCCTGGCTGAACCTGCTCTGACCCAGTCCAGGACTGCTCCTCCACCCCAGGTGATGTCACAGCCCTTCCACAGGGCCTCACCTACCAACGGCTATGGATACCGAGGAGTTCCAGCAGCACAGGACAGCCCTTCCCAGCTCAGGCACAGGTACATCGAATCGCCACCAACGCCGCTGAAGATGCACCAATGCCCACCACCATGGCCACCATGCCTAACTATGTCCAAGATGCGCCATGCCAGGTGCACACATGCCACAGATGCACCCGCATCCTCACATTCCTCAGCTGCGACCACGCAGCACAGACTCCACACCTCTCTTCCTCCACCCACACCCTGCCAAGCCGCGGCCTCGAAAGAACATCTGTCATCAGCTTGGGACTGACACCCCATGTCCTGGAGGAAGGGGCTCTCACATTCACAGCGACTGAGCCAGCTCTCTGAGATATTCCTCCACACAACCATGCTCCTTCTCTTTGGGGTCCAGGCACCCATCGGCGCTCAGACCAGCATCCAGCAGAGACCACCTCCCACAGGCACCTGGGACCTTTCACCCCTGAGACTATGGGCATGCTCAGAGTGACCAGAGACTGGTTTGCTACCTTTGGTCTTTGCTCTGGGCACACTTCACTTGGGTCATTTTGGCTTTTACAGTTTGTTATTAATAAAGTTTATCTTTGCTTCACACACTTGCTTCAGTTCTTTTAGTCAATAAAGTCTTGGTGAAACTTTTACAAATGGTTTAAGTCTTTGCATGCTTGTGGATGGGTAAGGATAGCGTGGATGGGCAGGGATACCTGTGGATGGGTAATAGCTGTGGGATGGATAAGCCTCCAGTTGCAAGAATCATGGGGACTCGTATGGTCCACCCTCACAGGTGCCACACCTAGTGGCCCTTTATTATGAATAACAATGTAATCATTCATCAACACATTTCAACATAAGCACAACTCTTTATTAAATGCCCTGTTCATTGTAGGCCCGACTCAACATACATGGCCCAATCTCACCAGTGTTATGAGACAGGCTGAAGGAAGCATCCATTGAAGCATTACCATTGCCTCTTGCCACTCCACTGCTCCAGCTGGGGAGTTGCCACCAGTGTTTCAGGAGGTTGTACTGCTTTCTTCGTCCCTTCACATGAGGCTCTTGCACATCCACAGTATTATAGGTTTAGCCCTGAGCCTCCAATTCACACAGTGCTCTCACTGTCAGCTTTGCCTTCTTGTTGGCGGTCCACGAGCCTGTTCTGAAACCCTAGCGGGTGCGCATAGAGATGTGTGCAGAATGCATCAGACTTCCTCGGATGTCTTCCTCACGGTCTCTGGACGATGCTGCATGGTGTGAGAAGTACTGGAACCCTGTTGGCTCAGATGTATCCGTAAAGGTGTTCTCCACCCACCCGCTTGCCTCTGGACATGCCTGTAGTTGCGATACCCTCATCTCACGAGTGAGGCATCTGAAGAGTAAGGCTCATATATTCTAGGGAGAAGCATCATCCCCCGTGATGAAGTCGAGAGGGCACAACTATCTGTGTGTGTCATTGGTCTGGAAAGATCTGGGGAAGCCCATTGATGAGGTTGTGTTCCAGCCCCTCCTTGAGGCTGACTGGCGTTGATATACCTGGGCAT
Organism: Laticauda laticaudata; assembly: GCA_004320025.1. NCBI lineage: Eukaryota > Metazoa > Chordata > Lepidosauria > Squamata > Elapidae > Laticauda > Laticauda laticaudata. The sequence continues at coordinate 7,582 of BHFT01056180.1, forward strand.
CTGAAGCCGGACCCATTGCTGGAAGCATCGATGTAACATTGAATTCGTAGTCAGCATCGTACCATGGTGAAGAGGATGATGCTGAAGAAGCCTTGTAGGTTGAAATAAGTGGCACCCTGACTTGCTGGAGCTTTGCAGGCCACATGCTTCCATCTATATGCGCTCCAATGGTTTTGTGGGATAGTTCCACTTCTGATATCGATGTGCTCTGCCACTTTCTTATTCCGCGCTTTCAAATGGGAGGCGGCACTGGAGGGAGCTCCTCAGTATTCTCGATGATGGGTCTGCACCACTTCTCTGACCACAATGCTGATGGTGTTGTGTGGCAACGCTCCAGGCATACTGCATGCTCCTGTAGGTGGTCCGGAGGCCAGGTGGCTCAGAGTGCCCGTGCCGCTTCAACGCCCAGGGTTCAGCCTTGGCTGGAAGTTGGTGTTTGCCTGGGTAACCTGGGTGCTAGGCCCGCTGCAACAACCTTCATCAACATGGGGCTGAGTATCCTCATGAAGTTCCTGGAAATGCACAGCAGTGGTCTTTCGTTCTCTCAGCTTCCACGATATAGCTTGTTATAGCATCCGCTACTCCGGCTCTTCTCGTGTCCATCTTCGGACCCAGACACTTCCTTGGCCAGCTCCTTTCTTGCCATCCCATAGAACACAGGTGAATAGAGCCTGTAGAGCTGGCTTCGCACTGCGTTGTACAACGATGGGCTACGCCAAAATGGAGTGGTGAAGCGATCCAATGATGGAGATGAGACTGAATGTCTGTGGCAGGAAGAGCAAGACGCCAAGATGCAAAGGCTGAAGTAGGTCGTGCACCGCAGGGCTGCTGGACTGAAAGATGCAGATCCAGGTGATTTCTCCCTTCTTATAGGAAATATATAGGTTTGTTAATGCTTGGTGTCGCTTTTGCATCCGATACTAGGCATCCTGCAGACATCCTAAATATCTGAGATAACGTCCCACTACTACAAACGTTTTTTCCGTTTTAATGCTTTGTATGAGAGATGCATCCGCTTTTCGAATCCTTTTTCTACCGTCGTTCTACTAATGCAACACGGTGGCAATGATATTTGGCTTTAGCATATCATTGTGACTCCTTATAGCTGGAGTAGATGCGAGTTGGCGTGATGTGATACGAGTCACAATATAGCGGACACGTAACGGATGGACGACTGGACACAGTCCAACGGGATTTTCCCGCGTATTGCGTAGCGAATACATACACAGAACACGTTGGGTACTCTTATCCACCAAAAAGTTTTGGTGGCATGCTCAAACTTTTTGAGTGGATTGAAATGTCAGTAAGGCGGATGCTGGACGATAGAGCAGTTATGAAAAAGGACACGAGTGAGTACAGGAACAGATGCATCGCGTTAACCGACGGATGCCAAGGGTTTCCTCTCTGTGTTTACATCCTGTTTTCCATCCGTTTGGTGCTGTGTGAATGGCTTAAAATCATACATTGCAATGTCCTACCTGTCAATGAATACTTACAGCTTTAACATAAACACACAAGAACATGCAATAGATACAAATCAAGTCTAACCAAACTTGATTGCAGGCAAATACGACTTGAAACCAAAGTGGTCAATGTCTGGAATACTCTACCTGATCGTCAATGTCTGGAATACTCTACCTGACTCTGTGGTTTCTTCCCCAAACCCCAAAACTTTAACCTTAGACTGTCTACCATTGACCTCATCCCTTTCCTAAGAGGTCTGTAGGGGATCTGCATAAATGCATCAACATGCCCACCGTCCCTGTCCTATTGTTTCTTTTATTTTTCTTATATGTACCCATTTCATGTCTTCATAACTATGTGTATACTTATACCTATTATCTTGTAAGCGATTGAGAAATCAAAATAAATAAACAAATAAATAAATAGAATACCACTCAAACCAAACAAAACACTGTTTGCCAAGTTTTGATTCAGAACTATTTAGGAAAAGTTGTGATATGTCTTGGGGATTTGTGAAGATATTTTTGTTATTTTAATATAATTTAGATGTACTTGCTAAATAATTACATAAATAGCATAAATTTTTTAAATATTTTTTTAATTTCATATACTATTTCAGATAAATGATTGTTTTTAAAAGCCTCCAATAATGGAACACACACAATTTCTGAAGGCACGTTGTTCTATAGGTTGATTGGTCTAACTGTTAGGAATTTTCTCCTTAGTTCTAGATTGCTTCTCTCCTTTGTTGGTTTCTATCTAGTGTTTCTTGTCTAACCTTTTGATGCTTTAGAAAATAGTTTGATCCCTTTGTCTTTGTAGGACCTCCTCAAATATTGGGACACTGCTATCATGTCTGGTCCTTCTTTTCATTAAACTAGACCGGGGTGTCAAACTAGATTTCTTTAAGGTCAGATCAGCATTGTAGTTCTCCTCCATACTCTAGTCGGGGGGAGGGGGAGGATGGATGCCTCCTGAAGCACCCTGCTGGGCAATATGGGACAGGGGGTGGTGGTGCCCCATTTTCAACCTGGATGGCTTCTGTAACACTTTGCTGGCCAAAATGGTGTTTGTGTATGTGGGTGTATCCTTGCCCCCTTCCATGCCCCATTTTTGGCCTGGACAGCCTTCTGTAGCACTTTGCTGGCCAAAATGGTATGTACCCCCCCCCCCCCCC
>BHFT01056182.1:0-16042 GCA_004320025.1 Laticauda laticaudata
CATCTCTCTCTCTCTCTCTCCAACCATCCATCCATCCATCCATCCCATCATTTATCTATTTAAGTTAAGGAGAAAAAGAAGAAGGGAGGAAGGGAGGAAAGAAGGTAGGAAGGAAGGAAGGAAGGAAGAATCACCACAAGGAAGCCTGGGATGCTCCGAAGGGATTGGGGTTACCAGAGGGTGGATGCCCAGCGACGAAGCCAGCTGAGGGTCTTCCAGGCCGGCATCCCCAGCATGGCGAAGGCTGCTGCTGAAGTCAGTTGAGGGTCTCTCGGGCCCCTCCCCTCCTCCTCCTCCTCCCTGCCCTTCCTCACGTGCCTGCCTTTCCCAGAGACTGGACTTCATGCCCACCCCCAAGCCACAAACCACAAAGGAGCTTTCTCCTCCCGTGCCCTCTTTGTCTCCCGGGCCCAGCATGGAGCAGCCACCATGGAAACAGGGAGGATCCCCAGTGCCCTTCTGGCAGCCTTGGGGATTTGCTTGGGGAGGGTCTTTTCTGCAAATGCCCAGCCCAGCTTTGGAAAGAAGAGGCCTGTTTGGGGCAGGTGGGAAGACAAGCAGCCAAGGAAAAATGGAACAGCTTTTGCCACCAGAACTTCTGGGTTGCTCCATCACTGGAGGCTTCCAAGAAGAGACTGGACAACCATTTGCCTGAAATAGTACAGGGTCCCCTGCTTGAGCAACGGGCTAGAAGACCTCCACGGTCCCCTTCCAACTCTCTTATTTTGTTAAGAACGATTGCAGGAATTGGGTACATATGTCTATTCTAACCAAGAGAAGGACTAGGAATGAAATGAGCAATATTTGAGCCTCCAGTCCCCTCATCATCCTGGTTGCTCTTCTCTGCACTCTTTCAAGAGTCTCAACATCTTTTTTTATAGTGTGGTGACCAAAACTGGATGCAGGACTTCTAGGGTGTGGCCTTACTAAGGCTTTATAGAGTTTTTAGTATCTCCCTTGGCTCGGCATTTGTATTCTGCTTTTAATGCAAGCTTATTGATTGCATTGCGCTTTTTGGCTCTGCTGCTGGCTGGCTTCCTATTTAAGCTGGTTGGTCCACTAAGACTCCAAGATCCTCTCCCAGGTTCTGCTATTGAGCCTGGTTTTCAACCCATCTAATAAAGGTGTCCTTGGGTTTTTCTTTGCCTAAGTGGAGGGACTTTCCTTTTCTTGCGCTGAAATTTCATTTTGTTAGATAGGGCCCAGCGGTTAAATAACAGATAATCAGAGTTGGAAGGAAACTTATAAAGGTCATCTAGTCCAACCCCCTGCCCAAGAGGAGAACCACACCATTCCCGAATGAGGGCAGTCCAGGTCTCTCTCTTGACAAGCTTCCCAAGTGATGAACTCCAGAACTTGTGAAGGGCAACTTCTCTTCCATGGGTTGATGGTTCTCCACTGTCAAGAAAAGTTTCTCCTTATTTCCAGGTTGCTTTCTCTTCCTTGATTAGTTTTCTACCATTGCAACTTCTCCTTGGCTTTCAGTTGCCTGGAGATAGCTTGCCCCTTCCTCCTCTCTGTGGCAGCCCCTCAAAGTATTGGGAAGATGCTCTCCTGTCTCCCCTAAGAGGGAACCTATAACTACTATACCCTAAAAACTAGCCCAGTTCTGCATATCCTTCATTGTATGTTTTTATCCTCCACTCCCCTCCTCATCCTGGTTGCTCTTCTCTGCACTTTTTTCTAGGTCTCTCAACATCTTTTCTATAATGTTGTGACCAAAACTGGATTGCAGGACTCTAGGTTGTGGCCTGATTAAAGGCTTTTAGAGAGTGGTTATATCAGAGATCCTTTTTGTAACATATTTAGCATACTCCAAATACTCTGTTCCCATTGGTCCACCCAAATACTCCAAATCTGATTGGTGTTCTACTCGACAGTGATTGGTCGAAAATTAAACTACTTTATGATTGGCCGCCTCAGAGGCGGGAGAATCAAGGAGCCGTCATTGGCCGCGGAGCAGCCTCTATATGAAAAAAGGGCTGCCGCGGCTCCTAGGCTCAGACGGAATTCCAGCAACTAATAACGAGCTGAAGTTACGCTTGGTCTCGAGTTCCATTCTTCCACGAAATCTCAACACTGCCGATGAAGGTGGGATTCTGGAGGACAAGGAGACCAGTTGAGCACGTGGCAACAGAGACACCGATCAGACAAAAATGGCCAGAACCAACTTCGCCGACCTGCACCATTCAGTCCAGTGACGGAGGACTGGGAATCGTACGTCGACAGATTTCCTTCATGTTCCTCAAGAAGCAATGACTTACAAGGGAATCTCCGACAACAGAAAGAGAGCCCGTTGTTCCTGACGCACTGTGGGCCCCAGTGTTCAAGGATGGACCAAGGCATTGGCCCAAACCGGGAGGATGTTAAAACAGATGCGGCCTGGCCATACTTCTGGAAAAATTTGGCTGAAGGCTCATTACGCACCGACCGTCTCCAGCCTTATTTCAGAGACATGAGTTTCTATCCAAACGGGGACCAGAGAGAAGGAGAGATCATCGCAGACTTCGTAGTGGCTCTCAGGGACATGTGGTAGGGACATGCGAGTTACCTCAAACATGGATTGAAGCCATGAGGGATCGCATGGTCCTTGGTCTAAGAGAATCTTTACTTGGCCCAGAAACCGACTGCTAAACCCGACCCAAAAATTTACAGTCACTTGAGGGCTATCGCTGAGGCCACGGCAGCTGAAAGCCACTAAAAAAATCAGCAAGCCAAAATGCCAAACAAATGAATGCGACAAAACACAAAAAACCCCGGCAGAAATAAGCCAAGTTCCAGAGGAGAAGTCAGAGAACATACACAAAACCTCACCACACCACAAGGATAGCGAATCGTTTGTCCGAGACCGACGATTGAAGAGGAAGAAATCCACAGACTCAGTCAGAACGAAATAGATTGGGAGAGGAAAGGGATGGTAAGTCAGTGGGTCCAGTGTTGGCGGGGTGCGAGGAAACCACCCCGTTCCGAGTGCCATTTCCTAGACACCATTTTGCAGGTACTGCCAAGAGACAGGGAGACATAGCAAGGGTCTGCTGAAACCAGAAAGCTACAGCTCCTTTGATGTAGAACAACACCCCCACCAAGAATAAAAGAAAGACAGACATTGAGCCGTGAGAGTCAAGAAAAGCGGAGGCAAACGGCCTAAACGAAAGCTTACAGAAAAGAAGAACACACACCAAACTATAAACCATCGGCCATTCAAACGCAACCCAATGGCCAGAAGGGTACATGTGCAAGTTAGCATCCGAAGGCCAAAAATGCGAGATGGAGGTGACTCTGGCTCATACCTTATTCAATGGTATCATGGAATACCATTAAAAGACTGATACCAACATATACGCAGAACCGAATTAGAAAACCGAAACACTGACTACTTGAAAGACTACCAAGGGAACAGGATTTCCCATAGTTGGACTTACGGGACACTTTCCAAGTCACATTTCAAAAAAAACACAAAAATTCTGCCTTTAACTATCATAGGGACCGGAAACTGCCTAAGGCTACTGGGACTCGAATGGTTCGAAGCCCTGGAATCGGAGTGACCGGGCATCAACCAGCTTCACCGAGAACAGACGGAGGAGAACCTAAATGAGGGAGTTCCAGGATAGTCTTTGAATGGGAAACTAGGGCAAGTACCAAGAGTCCGCCCATTCCATCATTTAATTTAAATCCGGACAATAGCTCCAATTAGGTTAAAAAAGCGAGGCGAGTCCCTTCGCATTAAAACCGAAGATCGATTGAGGAATTAAATAAACTTGAGCACAAGGGTATTTGGAACCATTAGACCATGCTTAAATGGGGAAAAACCTCAAATGTAAACTCCAATTAAGCCAATGGGTCCGTGCAGAATCTGCGTTGACTACAAGGCCACCCTAAATACATGCACTACAGCAAAGCGCATATCCTATTCCGGTTGTGCAACATCTGTTACACTCATTGGGGAGAGGCAAGGTTTTCGCAAAGCTCGACCTTGCACAAGCATTACCAACATGCCAGTCGACCCCGAAACAGCTGGAGGCACAAACAATCGTGACTCATTAGGGGAGCATTTCAAATGCAAAAGACCTTGCAAATTTGGAGTCAGCGTTGGCCCCAGGGGTGTTCCAAAAGCCTGATGGAGCGTTGTTACAAGGCATAAAAGGGGTATGTCCCATACTTTGATGGACGTCTGCTATGTCAGGCCAGCGACAAAGAAACAACTAGAAGCCCGTCTCAGAATAGTATTGCAGATTCCAAAAGGCGACTCAAGGTCAAAAAAAGAAAAATGTCAGCTAGGCCACTCTAAAGTTCGAATTCCTGGGGATATTCTAATCAATTAAAAAAATGGCACTTCCACCCCACAGCTAAAAAAAAAATCAAAGCGATCAAAGAAGCGCCCAGACCAAAAAACAAAAGCAGATTTACAAGCATTTCTTGCGGTCATCAATTTTATAATGTTTTCTTGCCACAGAAGGCAACGACGCGGAACCACTACATAGATTACTAAACAATGGACAGCCACCTGGGCCTGTGGTCGACGAGACAGAGACCGTTGTTCCAGAAAATAAAAGTATTTTAATGACATCCAAATCTGTATTAATACAATACAGCGAAGACACTGCCACTGACAGTTCACCTGCCTATCGCGACATCCACCGTCGGCGCAGAGCCGTACTCAGCCACACAACTACCAGATGGAGAGAAGCGCCGATCGCATTCTACTCCAAAAACACTGTCCCAAAAGCTGAAAGGAAACTACAGCCAGTTTGGACAGAGAGGCGTTTAGCAGCAATATCCGGGATCCAAAACTGTTCAATGGAAATACCTCTATGGTAGGACCTTTTACACTCATTACAGACCACAAGCCTCTATTCGGAATACTAGCATGGAACCAGGGCCACCCCAAACATTTACTCTTCCCACGAATGACAACGATGGTCGAGTTCCTTGCCGCCTACAATTACCAAATTTAATTCACCAAACCGGGCAAAGGACATTTCACCACGCTTGATGACGCTGAGCCGTACTCCCCTACCTGAACTGGGAAGTGACCCGGCACCAAACCACATCCACCCTACAAATGAAAACACTACCAAACCTACCCATTAACCTCAGCGGGACATTGCGAAAGAAACCACAAAGAGACAAAAAATTTGTCACAAGTTTTAAACTGGGTAGGAAAAGGGTGGCCGAAAACGAGACAGATGTGGACCTTAAACTGTTCCAAGAACAGACAGACTGAACTTTCTATGTTAAAAAGGTTATATTCTTATGCGGGGATTGGGTGTGGTCTCATACCGGAGTTATTACAAGAGCAAGCAAGTACTGAATATTTTACATGAAGGGACACCCGGGTATCGTACGAATTGGAAATCCCTGGCCAGGAGTTATGTATGTGGCCAGGATGGATAAGGATTATTGGGAGATGGGTAGAAACCGCACTAAATGCCAAAGTTCCTGACCCTGCAACCCATTGCGGCACCTATACTCGATTGGGGAAAACCCGAGGGAGCCTGGTCAAGAATACATATAGATCGCAGGCCTTACAAAGGACATACATTTTTTAATTATAGTAGACGCTTAACTCAAATTGGCTGGAAGTAAGCATCATGAAGCTCAACAACTTACAGAATCAGTTATTTAGACAACTGAGGAAAACTTTTCACCACACATGGACGTTACCAGACATATTAGTTTCAGATAACGGGCCACAGTTCACAGCATTGACATTTGAAAAATTCCTCGTCAAACATGACATTAAGGCATGGCTTTGCCAGCGCCTGGCCGGCTACAAACGGGTGGCAGAATGCATGGTCCGGCTTATTACCAAAGAAAACCATTAGAAAAATTAGACACGGGAACATACAAGGGGAAATTTACAAAATGCTCACCCATTTACAACACATCACACCTAACTCCACTTACAAATAAAAGCCCAGCAGAAATAATTACATGGGCAGAAAATTAAGATCATATTCTCGATAGATTACTACCCCAAACATACCGTCCTGACACCGCCACATTTGACCCAGGGGACCTTAGTTCTATTTGCAAAAATCTCACAGGGCACCCACTGTGGGTACGGGGCAAAAATTAACACAAGTAACAGGACCTTGGTATGTACAGATTAGAAACAACGATGGGAAGGAAGCTGGAGGAGATTACAATAGATCAATTAAGATCAGAACATTGGAACGAACCACTGGACACACCCGGGCACAAAGAACAACAAACACATGCCAGTACCACAACAAAACCATTAAACAAAAACAATTAATAATCAAAACAAGAAGGTGGGGAGACCCCTCAAGCACAAATAAGAGGGGAGGGGGATGTTTTGTCCGGAAAAGACACGAGGGTTAGACCGGGGTTCCAACAGCAAAAGTCTTTATTCTTAGCAGAGTGTAGAAAAAAACATTGCTCAGCCGCGGCCGGTCTTTTATACATTTTTTTCCCGGCCGGGCTTGTAGCCCAATGGACAATTGTTTGATTGCCGCCTTTCCCGCGGCTTCAGGGATTGTTTCCTTTGAACCAAATCCCTTTTCGTTCTAAGTAACCCAATCAGAATTATTATTTGAAGCCAGTTATTTGCATTACAGAAACACCCCTCCCCTCTTTAGTTTGGTCCTACGGTCGTGGACGTAAGTCTCTAAGTAGGCGGGGCTCTCTTTTGACTCGGACTGGACCTGCCGCGTTCATTTGGCTGTTGCATGTCTTTCAACCGTTCGGATGGTGCTGCTGCTTCCTCTGTACTTTCTTCCCTGGAACCGTCTGGAAGGGTTGAGGCCTTCCATCATGCGCCGCCTTGATTGCTTGGGCCGGCGGCTTCGCCAGCTTTCCCTCCCGTCTTCATCCGGGCCAGTTGAGGCTGGCTTGGCTTGGCTCCTCCGGTGGATTCTTCTCGCAACTTTCTCCAAAACCAGTGAGTCTCCATTTTTTGCTCTTTTGCGTTAGGTTTGTTTTTCGGCATTTGGTTTTAAAAACGGTCTTATATTTATTTTTCGTGTTTCCCCCACCCTCTTTGTTTTGAATTGTTCGTCGTTTTTTGTAATTGTTTTCGGTTTTGTGTGTTTATTGTTTCTTTCATAAATTTCCGGGACCGGAGCTGGTTAATGTTTGCCGCTTCCACTCCCTCCTGCCATCGTCTTTCTCTTACCGTTTAATCGGTAAGACTTGCCGGGCCTGTTAAGCTGTGACTGTCCCGGTACCCATTAATGGGTCTCCCGTTAAAATTTTTTCGCATAACCCAAATCGCCAATTTTGACCAAACTCCTGAATCGTTTACTGAGGAGTTCAGGGCGGGTTTTCTGCGTGTGAAAGTTTGGATGTAACCGATCTAGCTGCCTGCATCTGAGTTTTTCTCCCCATCAGTAGTAGTTCAGATGGTGTTTTGTTGGTTTGTAGTATTTGTGTTATATGGTTGGCGGGTGAGTAGCCATGTATTTTGCTTGGACGTCCCCAGTGTCCATCCTTTCCAAAACCCCTCCTTGGTAAACCTGGACCATCTTTCAGCCCTACGTTTGCCGCCGGATGGCCGGCGGCTGTGAGGGCATCTTATACCCAGGGAGGCTAGTATTGTTCCGAAATGGCAGGCTGGTTAGTGAGGTTTCCATTATCGCGACACAGTACGTCCGGGCAGGCCGTGGGTTGGCAATAAGTTTGTCTAGTTCCCTTATTTACCATTTCTGGTTGTCGTTGATGGCATAATTTTTACCTCTAGCCAATTGGAGTATGTTGTCCACGACAATCAGAAAACGTGTGTCCTTGGTTAGGGCCGGGAAATCGATATGGATCCGTGACCAGGGGCCCCTTGGTGGAACTTAACCAGTCCCTTATAGGTGCTTTTGGAGGAGATGTCTGGCTCTCTGGCATTTGTTTGCCGGAGTTGACCCAATATTACAATGTTCCTTATCAATGCCCGGAACACCCAGACAATAGACTCCCTCGCAAGGCTTTTTTCATCTTTTAACAATTTCCCGCGGTGTACCCCTCACAGGGCATGCCCAGTTACCCTGTTTTGCATTTGTTGGAATGGACTACCCGCTCACCCCACAGTAGACATCCCTTTTCTAATAGAGAGTTCGGTTTGTCTAGTTCCGGAAAGTTAAAAAGTCTCGGGTTTTTTGATTTTCGGCCAGGCCTCTACCTACCCAGTTAAGTATTCGGGCAGTCAGTGGGTCTTTTGGCCGTGGGCTCTGCGACATCATTCCGGCGAGATGGGTAGATTCGGGGCAGGTCTCTATTCTGTAGGGCTAGTCATCGTTGGTGCCGGGTTCTTCTTCCGTTTGCTGGCACTGGTGCTTGCCAAAGCGTCCGCATGGGAAATTTGTTTTTCCCCGGCGCGTTTTAGGTTGTATGAGTAGGGCTGCCTGGACTCCGACCAGCCTAGTCATTCCTTGGGGGACAGGATGTTTGTGTGGGCTGTTTCCCGCCAAAAATTCCAAGTAGCGGTTTGTGTCTGTGACAATTTTGAAAAAACCCGCCCGTACAGTATTCATGAAAACGCTTTACCCCAGCGACAATTTGCTAAGGCCTCTCTGTCCAGTGGCTGTGTTCCGCTCGGCTTTTTGACCAGAGTTTTTGTAGTAGGTACGCGACGGGGCGCCTCTCTTCCGTCCGGAAGTTTTTGGTGGCTCCAGATGGTCTCCACTCCAAACGGTGACGCGTCGCAGGTCACTCCTCAATTGGTAGCGTTTTGTCGCTAAATTGATGAGAACGGTTGTTTGAAGTTAGCAATTCTTTTTATTTGTTGAAAGGAACATTTTTTTCTTTTGTTGCCCCAATCCAAATGCTTTTTTGTCCAGTAACCGTGTTGTAGCGGTTCTTGCTATTTGTAGCTCTTATTGGTAGGAAAACACACTTATAAAAATTATTAGACCCAAGAATGCTTGTAACTCGCTTTTGTTCTTTGGTTCTGTGCGTTTATTTATGGCTTTAGTTTTCTTTTCGGGTGGGGTGTATACCCTTCTTCCGGTCTATTTAAATAGCCCAGAAATTCGACCTTCTTTTTAGCCAGGCAGTCACTTTTTCCTTTTTTTACTTTTAGTCAGCTTCCCTGAATTTATTAGTACATTTTTAAGTGTCTTGTTTTAGTTGGTTTTCGTTTTTGCTGAGATTAGGACGTCGTCGACGTACGGTACGACTCCCTGTATTGCCGTTTTTAGGAGGCGTTCATGAGGCTTTTGAAAAAACGCCTTGGTGCCACACTTGACTCCAAATTCGGAGTCTCTTACATCTGAATGCCCCTTTGTGTGTAACTATAGTCTGTGCCTCCGCTGTTCGCGGGTCTACTGGTAGTTGTTGCGTAATGCTTGTGCCAGGTCGCAGTTTGGCAAAAAATTTTCCTCCCCCCAGGGAATTAGCAAATGCTGGACTACTTGGCACCGGGGATGCGCTCTGTTGTAGTGTGTGGTTTCAGCGGTCGCCTTTGTTAGTCACCCACCCAGATCGGATTGACCCATTCCGCGTTTAATAGGTGTGACTATCGGGTTTGTTTCCCATTTTGGCATGCGTCCACAGCTCTAGCACCCCTGAGCTACTAGTTTATTTAGCTGTTCCTCAATCTTTGCTTTAAAGCAAACGGGAACTCGCCTGGCTTATAAGTCTTTTAGGGGCTACCCTGCTGGGTCATAGACTGAAAGAAATAGGGTTTCCCCAGGTACTTAGCCAAGTGAAGCCGTTCCGGAACACGTCTTGGAATTCCCGGGATTAGGTCTTCCTCCCCAGTCCGGTTGTGCTCACTTCGGTCTTATCCCGTTCATCCCGATTGCCCAAAAGGCACGAACATTCAGATGCCCCAGGAGGCTCGGTCTATCTCGATCGACTATGGTCAATGGAAGTACACTCGACATGCTGTTTGTACGAGACTTTGAATTGAGCCCATGCCGGGACTACCGGGATTCGGTTTCCCTGGTAGTCCTTGAGTGTTTTAGCCGCTGCCATTTTTAAGTTCTGTCGGTACGGATTGTCAGGACTAGTTGTTTTATTGGTGTTCCACGCAGACCATGGACAGGAAAGATCCCGGAGTCCACTTCCATTTCGGCAGGGCTTTCCTTCAATTCTACTGTTATGTTAACTTTCTTTCCAGCCTTTCCGTCTTAGCGCTCCCTATTGCTAGCAGTTTGATGTGTATTCTCTCTGTTTGCGGTTTGACTTGTCCGCGGCCATCTTTCTCTCCATTCGCCTGGGATCGCGCTCGTGTGGCGGGAATTTGCGTCTCGTCTGGGCTGTAGTTTTTTTTGTTCCTGCAGACTTTCTCGATATGCCCTCTGTTTTTCTTGCAACTTCTGCAGATGGCATCGAGAAACCTGGCATTCCGCTCTTGGGTGACTTCCTCCCGCCAGCCAGCCATTCCCGCCAAATTTCTTTTCCGCGCTCTTCTTGCCGCGCATACATGCAATGGGACCTCTTCGTCTCGTCGTCTGACTCGACGTTTCGCCATATGTCTTCCGTGGTTGCGGTGGCTTAACGCGAGATTGTTTTCTTCTTGTGGCAGGTTTAGTTCATCCCAGCTTGTGTTCATCTGTCTCATTCGGTAACGCGCCGATTTTTTCGCGGCTTCAAGCGGCTGTGGCTTCCGCGATTGGCCTCAACTAAGGTTATTTTAGTCTGTTCAGTAGCTTGCTTTGCGCTGTTGAGTCGCCTTAGTTTCCCAATATCACTCCGTCTCTCATAGCCTCATCGAGGTTTAAGAATTCGCACTCTCCCCCTATTCTGTCGAGAGAGCGGCACGAAATCAGCTACCGTCTCACCTTCTCTCTGGTCTCTCCGCGTTAGAATTCATGCCATCTTATGAGGTTTTGACCACGTTGGTGCGTAGTGAGTTTTCAGTACGTAATTCTGGAGTTCGGACCATGATTAACGTTTAAAAACGTCTCGGGGCTTCGCCAAAAGGGCTTTTTGCCAATTTTTGAAAATGGTGCGCCGCCAGCGTGCCGTTAGACAAAACGGCTATTTTGCGTTGTTCTGAGATGTCCTCCATCTCATTGCTCTTCCAGGTTACATCTCGGAAACGCGTCTGCATACGAATCCCAGTCCTTTCCTCGTTGGGATTAAAAAAGGTAGCGGCGCGCGTGCGTTTGTTCCCAGCCATTCTGTTGTCATCTGGAATTTTTCTTCTCACCGCATTGCTCGGTCATCGCGTCAGGATGATCCCACCTCTCGTCCGCCAGTGTTTTGGTCCGGAAAGGAACACGATGGTAGACCGGGTGCCAACAGGCCAAAGTCTTCACTTCTCTATCAATAGACGGTTTGAGAAAAGGAACATTGGCTCCAAGGCCTCGCCGGGTCTTTATACATTTTTCCCGGCCGGCTTGTAGCCAATGGACCAATTGTTTTGATTTTGCCGCTTTCCCGCGGTTACAGGGATTGGTTCTTTTTAACCATCCCAATTTTCGTTCTAAGTACGCCAATCAGAATGTATTATTTTGAAGCCAGTTATTTGCATACAGAAACAGGGGGAGACCCTTCCGTTAGAACAAGAAACACCGCCAAAATCAAAAAAACAAAACCACCAACCAAATTCTCAAATAAACCCAGAAAGAAAACAACTACTTACCTTGAAGAAGTTCTTTGGCGAAAGAGGAACAGTAGGCACAAGAATACCAAGAAGCCACTCCAGAAGGGAGCAGCAACGAGCCAACTCTAGCAGCCCGGGTAGGCCAGGCGGGAGCAGCATGGTGACTCCACCTTCCAGGGAGGTTCCCACAGAGAAGGACAGGAGAAACAGCTGATCCCCGTCTGGAACCCGCCGAAGACAACAGCACGACTAAACTTGCGCAGGTTCAAGTAGACAACACATAAGAGCCCCGCCTACTTACGTGACTACGGTAACTAGGATCAAAACCAAGAGGAGAGCATCCTCCTAATACTCTGTTCCCATTGGCCCACAAATACTCCAATTCTGATTGGTGTTCTACTCGACGCTGATTTTGGTCGAAAATATTAATTTATGATTTTGGGCGCCCGCCTCGGCAGGGCGGGAGAACAAGGACATACAATTGGCCGCGAGCCGCCTCTATATAAAAAAGGGCTGCCAGCGGCTCCTGGCTCAACGGGAATCCAGCAAGTAATAAAAGAGCTGGAAGTTCGCTTGGTCTCGAGTCTCATTTCTTCGCGAAATTCAAACCTTTGCATCTTTGATATGTATCCCTCAGTTAATGAACTTAGGATGCACTTGGCTTTTTTGGCGGCGGCTGCAACACGGGTGGCTCCTATTTAGCTGTTTTGTCCACTAAGACTCATAAGATCCCCCTCCAGCCTGCTATTGAAGCTGGTTTCACCCATCTTATAGGTTCCTTTGGGTTTTTCTTGCCTAAGTGGAGAGGACTTTCCTTTTCTCTTACACTTGAATTTTCAATTTTTGTTTAGATACTGTGCCCAGGGTTCAAGTCTGTCGAGATCCATCTGCGATCTTGAGCTCATCTTTCTGGATGCTTGGCTGTTCCTGCCAGCTTAATATCACCACCAAATTGGCCAGTTCCCCTTCTGTTCCTCATCTACGTCATTTATGAGATATTGGAAGAGTCCTGGGCCTAAGACAGAACCTTGTGGCAACCCCCATTGCTTCCTTTCCCTCCATGTAGACCGAGACCATTGAAGGACGACTTGTTGAGTATGTTGGAAAACTGAACAAGCGAAAGATTCAACTGGAATTTGAGGAGGGAAACTTTCCTGAAAATGAGAACAATTAAACCAGTGGGAGAGAAGTTGCCTCCAGAATTCTATGGGTGCTCCATCGGTGGCGGGGCATTTCAAGAAGAGAATTTGGGACTGCCATTTTGTCTGAAAATGCGTGAAGGGTCTTCCTCCCTGCTTCAGCAGTGGGGTGGACTTAGAAGGCCTCCAAGGGTCCTCCAACCATAGCGATTGAATGTTCTGGATGGAAGTCATCTTTTGGACCAGGCTGGGAGGCAAGACCTCTTTCCTCTTCCTCTCTTCTTCTCTTCCGCTGCTTTCCTCTCCCCCTTTCCTATCAGGCCCTTTCAGATTCATCTGGCGAAGGAGGAGTTTGGCCCCTATCTGCAGTCATTTTGTGACATGGACGCGTATTTCTGGCAGTTTTCTCAAAACTTCGCAAAAGAAGAGAAGGTTGTGTGTGTGTGGGTGCTGCGTGCGTGCGCGGTCCTGTGTATGTGTTGTGTGTAGTGCATTGTGTGTGTGAGAGAGAGGAGAGAGAGAGAGAGCCCTACCCCAACTCACTCCTTCTTTCTCCTTCTCCTGCTCTTCTGCTCTCTCCCACTCCTTCCCCTTCCTCCTCCTCTCCTCCTCCCCTCCTCTCCTGCTTCTCTTCCCTTCCTTTCCCTCTCACTCTTCTTCCTCCTTCCTCTCCTTCCCCCCCTCCTCTTCCTCCTCCTCTTCCTCCCCTTTTCCTATTCTACTGTATCTCTCCCCCTTCCCTTTGCGGTTCTTCCCTCCTCCCCCTTCAATTGTCCTCCTCCTCTCTCCTCCCATCTCCTCTTCTCCTCTCTTCCTCTTCCCCTTCCTCCCCTTCCTCCTCCCCTGCTTTTTTCTCCCTCTTTCCCTCTCACCTGTTCCTCCTCCTCTCCTTCCTCCCCTTACCTCTTCTTCCTCCTCTTCTCCCACCTTCCTATTCTTCCTGTATCCTCCCCCTCCCTTTGCTCCTCCCCTCCCCTCCCCTTCGTTGTCCTCCTGCCTCTTCCTCCCCTCTTTCCTTCCTCCATCTCCTCTTCCTCCTTCTCTTCCCTCCCCTTCCTCCTCACCTGCTTCTTTCTCCCTCCTCCCCTTCCCCCTCCCTCTTCTTCCTCCTCCCCTTCGTAGGTCCCTCCTCCTCTTCTCCCCTCCTCTCTTCTTCCTCCTCCTTCACTCTTCCCAGACCCCCCACCTGCTTCATGCAAACGCCGGGCCCGCGGGCATTTTTCGTGCCCGACAAACTGGGAACGCACCTGCCAGAAGGTGCGGGCCCTGCACGGCACATTTTAAGTTCCCCGCTGTGTTTCCTTTCCAAGGAGGAGAACAAACCTGTCAGCATTAAGGAAATCAGAGCCTCCCCTCGCTTCCCCCAAGTCACAGGTGGGATCTCTGTGCACGAAGAGAGCGATTCGCCCCTGCCTCGCCTCTCTCTCTCCATTCCTTAACAAAGAGAAAGTTGAAAGGAGGGAAATAACCCCCCAAACTCCGATTTTACATCCAGTTGGCTCGTTTTTCTGTGTTTCCCCAAAACAGCCTTCCTCGCTCTTGTAAGACAGAGATTGGACTAAGTGTCTTGATTGTCTACAAAGAATAACAACAACAGATTTGAACTTTCTGCTTTTTTTCTTTGAAGATGTTTCTCTTCTCATTCAAGGAGCTTCTTCAGCTCTGACTGAATGGTGGGGAAATGGAAGGATTGGTACTCCTTGCAGGCAGCTGGTCATTTGCATCCTTTTGAGAGGGTCGTTGAGGCCACTTGGAGGTTCAACAGTGAAGAAGAAGGCTTCACATCCAATTGCACCACTTAAGTGGCCCTGAGGACACAGGTAAACCTCCAAGTGGCCTCAACGACTCTCTAAAAAGGGTGCAAATGGTATCTGCAAGGAATATAAATCCTTCTATTTCCCACCATCCAGTCAGAGCCAAAGAAGCTTTTGGATGAGAAGCAAAACATCTTTGAAGAAAAACAAGAAAGTCCACTTGCCTCTTGAAAAAAAAGCACCTGTCTATGTTCTGTGTTGTGGTTCTCCGGCAGCAGGTGGGGACGGCTGAGGACTCGGAGAGCGAGGACTCGGATGAGGGGGCCTGCGTGTGATGCAGGGAGGGGGCCAGGACCATCAGGGAGTGGAGGGCGGCCTTCGGAGGTTGTGGAGGCTGGCAGCAGTGAGGAAGAGTCCCCCGAGGAGCCTGTGCCCAGTGTGCANCGGGAGTAAGGCTGCAAGGTGATGGCCCCTCCCTTAAGGGATAAAAGCCAGCTGAGAAACCGGAGTTCTTTGCAGGAGGCAAAGATGTTTTTGCACTCGAGCCTTGTGGACATTCGAGATATCTTAACTGGTGTTTGGAGGCTCTTTGTGTTTGAACTATTTATTGGCAACTTTATCTAGGTTTCTTGGCAGCCTTGCACCACCTCGGCAAGGGTCGTTCTTATCAGAGACAATTAGTTTAAAACAGCCTTTTAACCTGGAAGGAACAGAATTTGTAAAGAATCATTAAAAGGTTTTGCTGTTCCCTCGGTTTTGTGGTTGTTTCCTTGGAACAAGGTTCGGGTCAGAACATCAGGCAGGAGACCCTCGACCACTTCAGACAAATGACAGTCCAGTCTCTTCTTAAAAACTTCCAGTGATGGAGCACCCACAACTTCTGGAGGCCAGTTGTTCCACCAATTAAATTGTTCAAACAGTCAGAATTGAAAAGCAAACACCTTGTTACAGAGAATGTAAGAAGAGAAGACTCGGTAGTTGGTCTCATGGAACAGAACAATGCAGAATTTTAGCCTGCAGCCCAAAAATCAGAAAAAGGATGCTGCAGTCAGCTTTTGAACCCCAGCCTCCTATCTTTGCTTTGAACCCCTCCCTTCTTTCTGTCCAGGACCCCTTTTCCTCTCCCTTCCAGCTCAAAGCCCATTTGACATAAATGTCTCTTTTCTTTTATGTACACTGAGAGTATTTACACCAAGACAAATTCCTTGTGTGTCCAATCACATTTGGCCAATGAAGAATTCTACTCTATTCTATTCTATTCTATTCTCTATTCTATTCTGTTCTTTATTCTATTCTATTTCTATTCTTTATTCTATTCTATATTCTATTCTTTATTCTATTCTATTCTACTCTATTCTAATTCTTATTCTATTCTATTCTATTCTTTATTCTATTCTATTCTACTCTACTCTATTCTAATTCTTATTCTATTCTATTCTATTCTATTCTATTCTATTCTTTATTCTATTCTATTCTACATTCCATTATTCTATTCTATTCTATTCTATTCTATTCTATTCTATTCCATTCCATCCTATCCTATCCCTTCTGTGGAGGGGGGGGAGAAAGAAGAGAAATTGCAGAAAATATGACTTCAGCAACAGAATGAGATCAATACCTGGAACTCACTCCCTGTCTCTGTTACCACA
>BHFT01056185.1:0-15846 GCA_004320025.1 Laticauda laticaudata
TCCGCTTCGAAATTCTTTCGAAATTCTTTCTTTCCCGGAACCCTTTCGAGGTGTCATCCACTTCCATCTTCTTTCATCCACTAGGCTTCCTATGAACATCCGTTTAACATCCCCGCTACATACTAGGCACATCCATTCTTTTCCGTTCTTTTCCATTCTGTTAATGCAAATTTTTACCACTTTTTGGAGTGGATGACAACGGATGGAGCCACCCCCGAATTTTTGCTCATCCGCTGTGTCCTTTATGCATACGTTTTACGTCTGTCGGCCAGTGGGACCGGGCCTGAAGTCTGTTGTTTGAATGCAGGCATCGAGGTCTGAGTGTTTTGGTTATGTGACGATAACATCTCCTACCATGAAGCTGTTTGGAGTGTCTGGTAATAATTCTAGATGCTCTTTGATAAAAAGAATGATGTTGTCTCGTGTTTCTCCATTTTTTTCACAACTCTAGGCATTTCTAAGCATACTTTATCCTTTATACACGTTGCTATCTTTTTCAGCAGGAACAGAATTTCAAAATTGATATCTGAATTAATTTAAGCAAGAACAGAACTGCAGATTTGAATGATAACACTAATGTGTCCATTTCACTAGCAGATGCAGGTTCAGTTCACATAACAAATTTCAAACTTCAAAACACACCACTCTTGGAAACCTGAAAAACACTGTAGGTTTTGTGGTTCTTCCTGTTTGCTTTTCAAATCTTGTCTTAGGAAAAGAAAATAGATCAATATGTTATGTGGACAGAGTTACAGCTTTCAAATCACTTTTACCATCTGACAAATATTAGATCTGTATTCACCACTAGTGACACTTGATAGAAATGTCTTCCTTTTAGCAAGCAGCCTTCCAGGTAAGTGACCCATCCAAAACCACATTTGCAAAAATGGCTTCAAATTATTATTTGTTATCCTTTGAATAAAGTTATCCTTTGTTCACAGAGCTGAAATGCAGATAGAGAAATCCCATGACCTACAGGTCTGTGTTTAGCCCTCAATTCCTTTAGCCTCTCTCTTTTCAGCTACAAATACCTGCCTATGCAATTTATCAGGCATTTTCTCAGCTGCTTCCTGGGCCATCACTAAATTAGTGCCCACTTCTTGGGCCATCACTAATTTAGTGCCATCACTAAATCTGTGCCATCATTTTATCGAATTTATCTTTAATGTCAGCAAGCAGAATAGCTGCAAATGAACAAGTAGGACTTGAGAATATGTCTTACTGAAAAGCAACGGGCATACACTTTAGAAGGCAGCACAACTGATTGATGACAAATAAAAGAAACAAAACAAAAATAAACAAAATCCCAGAATGTGGTATTCACATAGCAAAGTTTCTCAACTTTAGCAACTTGAAGATGTGAGGACTTCAACTCCCATAATTCTTTCATTCATTCCCCCCCCCCCCANATTCTTTCATTCATTCCCCCCCCCCCCATCTCTGTTTCTCTCTTCCTAGGTCTGGGGGTTGGAACTAGCCTAAGGTCACCCAGATGACTTTGTGCCTAAGGCAGGACTAGAACTCATGGCCTCTTGGTTTCTACCTTGATGCATTAACCACTATACCAAACATATAAAGGCTCTTTATATGACTTGAACAAGCTTAATTCATAGCTGTATCTATACCATGGAAGTGTCCAAGCCAGGGGTCATGGGCCTGTGATAGGCACATGAATATCCTCTATCAATTTTGAATTACAACTGGTATGATCCAAGGGCCTGTGGTAGTTATTGCCCAAACCACCTGAAGGCCACTACATTCCTTAATCTGTATGAGGAATGAAGGATGTTGGCATGACTGCTTCCTGAGATTTCAGCTTTCAACAGGCAGAAATGGTTCTTGGTAGCTGAGATCTAGAAGTCTAGTTATCTGCCTGTCAGGGGATCAAAGATAAATCTTTTCTAGTAGTAAGACTACTTCTGAGAAGCTGCTAGCAAGGCTACCATTTGTAAAAGAGCCATATTTTAGCAGGGCTTCCAAAGGACAATCACTGACAATTCTTTTGAGCTTTTTATGAACCTTCTTTGTGTGGATGTTTTTTCCCCCCCTCCATTGAATAAAACAGATAAGTAGAGAGTATGAGTACAGTTCTGGAAGAACAAAGGAAATAAATGGATCCAAAGAATCAACTGCTCATTAAAGCTATATGTATAATATAGCTTTATGGAGCTGTATGTATAATAAAAAGAGGGGTTGTTTGTTTGTTCTATGACCAATTTTGAGATCTTCATTTTTCTTTCATAAGTGCAATATTAGATCACAGTAATAATATTAGATCACAGGTGTTGTGTATAGAACTTGGTAGACTCCAAATGCCTTAAACTGATTGGCCGAAAAGGCCGTTCCCAGATTGGCCATTTAGGAACCAATCCAAGTGGCCGCACCGGATGGCGGAATATTTAAAGTACTGGTCATTGGCCACAAGCCGTAAGGCGCCAACTATAAGAATGGCTGCCACGGCTTGGTGTTGTTCCATACCATGCATACTTTGTTGAAAAAAAAAAAGAGTGGGGGGTGTTGTTGTAACCCGGTCTCGTGTGCCTATTTCCGAACGGAACACTTGGTGACGAAGATGAGATCATCATAGAAGCAGCGGTCATCAGAAACCGAGCGAGAGAGAGACCGTACAATGTACCACTGCAGCCATTTAGCCCTGATGAAGGGAGGATTCGGGAGTCGTAATATCAATCGCTTCTTATGTTTTTAGAATGCAACGAACTCAGGAGATATCTGACCAAAGGAAGAGGGCTGTCTCCTCACAACACTGAGGACCACGTGTTTTAAAAATGGCTAAAGGCGCTAGCGCAAACGCAAAGATCGTTAAACAGATGAACTTCATCTGAGACTGAACAGAATGCTCTGAGAACACACATACACACATTGTGTCTCACAACCTTGATAAAAGGCATGAGTTCTGACAGAGACTAAAAAGAGATGAAACGCATGAGAATTGTAGCACACCTGCAGACACATCGAAGGAGCCGCCGAGTTCCCCAGACATGGACGAGAGCCACTGAACGGTACCCGAAGGTCCCTTGGAATTGAAGGACACTACCACTTCAATAGTTGGACTGCTAAGAAAGACCAAAACTCATGTGGCTGAAAGAGCCAATCAACAGAGAAGCCACCGCCACTGAAGCGCAAAGCAAAGAATCCGCACCACTACCTGCCGATCAACCCAGAGAAAGAAGCAGAGAAGCAAGAAACAGCCCACAACAAACCACACAACTATAAAGATCTCGACCCCCGAGCGACCACGGATAATGAAATGAAAATGTTCCATAACTTTAATCAACAAAAATGGTGGGAAAAAACAAGAAGCAGGTTGGGAATTTCCATGTGCGGAATACTAAGAGGCAACCAACCCTCGATCTGAAGCAGGTTCCTTAGACGCAATCTGCAAGAGCTGGTAACAAAAGGGGCAACGAAAGGGTCTCCGAAAAACAAAGAGCATATAGTCTATAAAGCATATGGCAGCAGCCTACCACCCACCCAACAGTGAAGACAGCCAAAAGCAGAATGAAACGAGAAAAGAGATAAAAGAAGAGCAATAGAGAATCCCGAAATGGAACATTGGAAATGCAAGGCAACAACGTGAAAAAGGTCCGGATAGAGTGAACATAGAGAGAAAGCCCTGTGAGATGGAAGTCGACTCCAGATCCTTTTATCCATGGTAATCTTGGACACCATCCGATGCCTGATACCGAACATCAAACAAAAAGAACGAGAAAAACAAAAACTGATCTTAAAGGACAACCAGGAAATCCGGTAGTGGGCCTGGACATTTCCTCGTTGAGTTTAAAATTCATGCCGAAATTTTGCCGTCTAATCATCATCGACCATTGATCGCCCTCCTGTGTGGAACGAATGGTTCGACACCCTGGGAATCGGTGACCAGGATCAACAGCATCGTGCGGCCAACTGGGAAGAGAGCCTGTTTCAGAGTTCTGAGATGTATTCGACGGGACCCAGGCAAGTACAAGGGACCCAATCAACCCATGCCAGGTGGAAACACCCATCATAACCCCTGTCAAACAAATGGGTCAGTGCGCATCTATGGAGATTAATAGAGCAACTCTAAATCAGCGCTCACAACAAAGCGCATACCAATGCCGGTAGTGCAACATTATTGCACTCCTAGGGGAGGAAAATTTTTGTGAAGCTTGATCTGCAGTAAGTGTACCAACAGATACTGTTGACCCCAACTGCAGAGGCACAGACTATAGTGACAAACAGAGGGGCATTCAAGGCAACTGACTTCAATTCGGCATTACGTTGCCCCAGGCATTTTCCAAAGCCTCATGAGTGGCCTTCTAAATGGAATAAGGAGTCATCCCTATTTGATGATGTACTAGTCATGCAGCAAGAACAGCAACCAACTAGAAAGCAGATTAAGAAGTATTAGAAGTTTCAGGACGCCAGGCCTTAAAGTAAAGCAGAAAATGTACTAACCACCAACCGTTGAATTCTAGATGAGCAAGGGATACACCCCACCGAAAAAAAGATAAAGGCGATCAAAGATGCACCTAGACCTAGGAACAAAACTGAACTTACAAGCATACCTAGGTCTCATAAATTTCTACAATGTGTTTCCTGCCCCAAAAGCAACCATAGCAGAAACCCTGACATCGGTTTGTTAGACAAAAAATCTATTTGGAAATGGGGCCATCAGGAACAAGCAGCATTTTCAAACATCAAAGATCTATTAACATCTAACACCGTTTGATCCAGTATAGACCCTGCCTCCGATGGTCACTGTGATGCAATTGCCTTTTGAATTGGCACCAATCCTGAAGCCACAAGCTGCCAAGATGAAGAGAGGCACCGGGTCGCCTCTATTCAAAAAACACTAATCTAAATCGAGAGAGAAATTACAGCTAAACTCAACCAAAAGCCTCGCTTCTTTTTGATTCCATGGAGTACCTTTATGGCAGAACTTTTTCGATCATCACTGATCACAAACCCCTGCTAGGGATTCTAGCAGGAAACAAACCGACCCGAACATCTGTCACCTAGAATGACGAGGTGGTCTGAATTCCTCACTGCTACAACTACACGCTAATCCATCGCCCATGAAAGACCATCACCCATGCAGATGCCTTGAGCCGTTCCCCACTACTCATCAAAGAAGACGACCCAGCTCCCACCGTCTCAAATTGAGGCCTGGCCGAATCTGCCACTAACTGCAGTGGACGTCGCTAAAGCCATCGCAAAGACCATTGACAGCTCGCATTCTGCATTGGTAGGTAAGAGCTGGCCGGATGAAAAACAAAAACTGAGAACTTTTAAACTGTTTTGGCACCAACAGACTGAACTGTCTATCGAGATAGGCTGTATTTGTGGGGTGAACAGGGTGTGTCATCCCTGAAAAACTACATGAAAATGTACTGTGTATGTTTCACGAGGGGCACCCGGGCATAGTTAAGATGAAAGCCCTGCCAAGGAGTTACCTTCTGGTGGCCAGGGCTGGACAAAGACATTGAAACGTTGGGTGGCAACATGCCATGACTGCCAAAAATCAAGGCACCCCCCCCACTGGCACCAGTCAGGGAATGGGAAACTCCCCAGGCCCATGGTCGAGACTGCATATTGACTTTGCTGGGCCAACAAAAGGCAACACCTTTTGGTAGTCGTGGACGCCTACTTCGAACTGATTAGAAGTCATACTCATGGCATCCACGACCACCAAGGCAGTAATGAAGCTATAGACAACTTTTCACCCATGGATGGACTGCCTGATGTGCTAGTGTCGGCATGGGCCCCAGTTTATTGCGTTGGCATTCGAGCAGTACTATAATCACAAGGCATCCAACATGCCTTGATAACACCGCTTATCTGGCTTTAATTGCAGGCTGAACGCATGGTTCGGTAAACTAAGAAAGCCTAGAAAGAATGGACAAGGGGGACGTGCAGGAAAAGCTAAACTGACTGTTAACCATGCAACACAATTATCCTAGCATCACCACCACAAGAGCCCAGCAGAACTTCTAATGGGTAGAAATTGCGTTTCTACCTCGACAGACTGCACCCCATGAAACCTGGGAGAAACCCTTGACTCCTTCAGCAAATACCGCTCATTCGAGATAGGCAACCTGGTTTACGCGAAAAACCTTACTGGGACCGTTATAGCTCAGCCACAATCACCCAAAATGCACAGGCCCCCAGTCTTACTGAATTGTGTTGGACGACGGAAGAGGAATGGAAGCGACACATCGATCAGCTTCGTTCTCGTACCCTAGGAATGAACCGCCCCACCAGCACC
The DNA here is from genome assembly GCA_004320025.1 of Laticauda laticaudata. Classification (NCBI taxonomy): domain Eukaryota; kingdom Metazoa; phylum Chordata; class Lepidosauria; order Squamata; family Elapidae; genus Laticauda; species Laticauda laticaudata. The sequence continues at coordinate 6,263 of BHFT01056185.1, forward strand.
AACAATAAACAAGAACAACAGCTGAGGAAGGGGGGAAAATACAGAATAATAAAAAAGGGAGAGACAAACCTCCATAACACGACAACAAAACCACTACACAAAAACACCCCAATAAAGAGCACCTCAAAAAGAGCACTCACATTTAGATGAACCCCAGAAGAAAAGTATGGGAGCAGGAGAACGAGGTGAGGCCTTCTTGGAAGGAGACAGCCAGGCCAGCTCAACCAACCCGGGTGAACCAGGAGGGAGTGGCGAAGCCATCTCAACTGGCCCGAGAGACTCAGGCGGGAGCAGCAAGGCTGACTCATCCTTCCAGGAGGTTCCATGGAGAAGGCACAGAGAGAAAGTGATCCTGTCTGAACCACCTGAAGACCATGCCGAGACTGAGCTGCGCAGGTCAACCAGGACTCGAAAAAGCCCCACCTACCTCCTGTGTGACTACGTGATGCATGTTGGACGAAACCAAGGGGGCAGGGGTGTTGTGTATAGAACTTGGTAGACTCCAAATGCCTTAAACTGATTGGCCGAAAAGGCTAATTTTGACTGGTTTGACTGTCAAAAGGCTAAATTTGACTGGCCATTTAGGAACCAGTCCGATTGGCCCGCCGGATGGTGGGAATACTCAAAGTACTGTCATTGGCCACAAGCCACGGGCAAGCCGCTATAAGGGCTGCCACGGCTTGGGCTGTTGTTCTGTTACCATTGCATTACTTGTTGAAATAAAAGAGTTGTTGTTGGAACCCAGTCTCACATAACTTATTTCCGAACGGAACAACAGGAATAAAAAGAAATAATTTGCTGCTAATATTGAAAACAAAATGCTCTAGATTACCTTGCTTTCTATTAAAATCCATTATTCCAATCTATCATTATCTGGAGATGTATTATGTCTAGCATGGAGACAGTCCAGATTACTTTAGGTCTTTTGAGGAATTCTATATTCATCAAGATAATGACAGCAATGGGAAATAAAAAACTATGCAAACCAGCGACAAAAGTATTTCTCATTAATGATAACAGAAGATAATGAGATAAAGTCATGGCCTTTGGTTACTTCAGATCCCAGAATTTCTTCATGTACTAAAACAACATTGCCAGATACAGAGATCCCTGGGTGCTTCTATATTTTTAAAACTCTGCAATTGGTAACTGAGCTGTGAAATCCTTCATGTGTTAATCTTTGTGTAGGATGAAAATAGTTCGCGTCTCTCAGTATGATTAAGAAGCTGGCTAAAACCTTTCCATTGCTTGAGCTTGCTGCCCTTTTGGCTTTATCTTGATTGGCTATCGCTCTGATATTTCATTCATGTTGTTTAAGGGATATTTTTCAAACTGTCCAACAGGTACCAAGGGAAACTTTTAAAGGTCACTAAAAACAATCCTTTAAAATTGACAAAGTTGGTAGGTGAACTTTTTCATCTATTAAGACTGTTTTGAGATGTTATCCTTCATATTGCCGGGAGTCTCTGGAGTGGGATGGTAATCAAATGTTTAAATCAATATTCTTGAGATCTATTTAGCTGGGCCTAAAAAGGGGAATTTTCATTCTTCTGAAGGAAGCCAATTTCACAAAGACTCTTCCATAAATTATTGAAACACCATTTTCTTTTTAATTTTTTTTTTTGCTGCTGTGGTCAGCTGCTGGTTTAGAATATTTATTGTTGAAAGAGGTTTTTTTTTTTAAGTTGCTGCTTTTGATTTTACACTGCTAGCATTTTGTAAAGTTCTGTCAGTAATTGTTAACTCTAATTCTCTAATACAGAATTCTGTAGAGGAGAGAAAGAAAGAAAACACAGAGGTATGCAGACAGGTATTGGGGTCCACATGTCCCCCAAAAAACTTTGCATGCTCTCCCCAGGTTTTCAAAATTACAAGAATTGTAATAATCAAACTGGCACTAGTTGAAAATAATTAAATACATTCTTGATGCCTAATCGTGTTAACTACATGGAAACATGCAAGAACCTGTGAGACTATTTTCTTTTGGGTAAGCAATATTATGCAAAGCATAAAAAGAGCAAGGAAAAGACATAAGCAAGGGTCTTTTCAAGTATGAAAGCAAGGGTCTTTTCAAGTATGAAAGAAGTAAAGGAAAATAAATGCATTAATTCTAATTTACACCAATACCATTCACTACACCACTCTATACTTTTCTAGTTTTGCAAACTAATTTTGCTTGCCACGCATCTGCACATATTTCATACATTGCCTTTGTTCTTTAACATTTCATTTTTACTTTTTAAGAATGTCATTTATTCCATCCAATCATGACTTTCTTTCTTGTTTTGCTCCTACCTCTCGACCTGGTCATTCATCCTTTCTATATTTGTTTCATGATTTAATCCTCATTTCTTCTTGCAATATGACCAAACCACCTCAACATTTTTCTTTCATACTGTTCACTCACCTTTGTATTCAATCAGCATTGATTCTTCATCCATTCATTCTTGACTCTGTCTTTTGTAGTTTTATTGTACGTGTAAGCATTCCTTTCACTACATTCAACTTATTTCTGTATTTCTCTTGGCATAACCATCTCTAATTTCCACATAATAAAGTAAGCCAAAAGACATTATTGTACACATTTTGCCTTTGCTTGACATTCATTCTTCACAAATGAATACTATTTCCTTTCTATAGCCTTTTCATATCTTAAAACTTCTCAATTTTCCATTTTCAATAAACATTTTACAAAGTCACTATCTTTTAGTTTCTACCACTTCTGTACACTTATTAATATTATACTTTAATTGTTCACTCTATTTGCCCTGCCAAACACAACTATCTTTGTTATATTAATTTTCAGGACATACATCTCATTGCATTACATTATCTAATGTTTGCTGAAAATAATTCATGTTCTCAGCTAGCAGCATGGCATCATCAGCACACAGAAATGTATACCCACCACATCCCCAACCACTGCACCTCTAATGCACCAAAACATTCCTTATAAATCTATTGATACGTTAAAAAAATTTAAGTACATTGCATATTCTTGATACGTTTTCTCAGTGTTAAACTGTTTTCTGAATAATCTACTTATTCTTATACACACTTTTATTTGTTTTTGTGCCTTTGAATCAGTGTTTATTGATTTAGCATATGTCATGCAATCACTGATATATAAATTTAGTTTAAAGCATTTTAAGAAGTGACTTGCCATTGTTTGCTTCCTAGGGTTGAGGGACAGTGACTGGGCCAAGTTCAACCAATTGTCTTTGTGCCTATGATGGGACTAGCACTCAGTCACCTAGTGCTTAAATTATTACACCATACTGGCTCTCACAGCAACTTCCAACTTCTCTCACTTACTGCATTCAGCAACTCACTTCAAACTTCATACTTATGCAAAGCAGTCTATAATCCCATATATGCTTTTCCTAAATCAGTAAATGTACCATATATTTTCTTTCTTACATTCATTTATTTTTGAACAGCAGCTAAAGACCAAAAATCTCACCCGTATGTTCTCTGTCTGTCATGAAGCTTTACACTTCCTATATCTTGCTCATTGTATTATGCCCTTTCACCCAAAATAATGGAAAGTAGAAATTGAAGAGAAGCTTACTCAGACTCTGCTTCATTTCAGTTCCAAAATCAAAACACTTGAGCTATTCTGTATACCAAATTCCATCTGTTACTGCCCCTTCATCTTCACACTGTGTCAGACTGAAATCCAGCTATGGGCTGACACAAGGTACTTAAATCTGGCCCACCGGGCCACCCTGGAAACAGCCCGCAGTGCCTCTGCCAGCGAAAACAGAGCTTGTGAGGGCCATGTGCGACCCTCCTGGATTCCATTTTTGGCTGTGATGGCCTCCTGCAGCCCTTTGCCAGGAAAAATGGAGCTCATAAGGGCCACACAAAGACCTCCCATGCTCTGTTTTCACTGGCAAAGAGCTGCAGGAGGCCATCACAGCCAAAAATGGAGCCCAGGAGGGCCATGAGCGACCCTCATGAGCTCAGTTTTTGCTGGCACAGTGCTAGTAAAACAAACTACTAGCAAAGTGGCATTTGATCACATGAATGAAGTTGAGCTGGCCATACCCGCCTGCCCCCCCAAAGTCAAACACAACACTGATGCGGCCCTCAATGAAATCGTGTTTTGACACCCTGTCCATATGTAACAATTGGTTACTTAACAGCTGTTCAATTTTGCAACACCCCCCTCAAAACTACTTACAACATTTTTTCAAAGTTATAGCTGCTGCAGTGCACCCTAGCTCTCTTCCTCATCCCACCTCAGCAGATCCCCACAGGCCTTTGGTCCCATACCCCTGTCACCAATTGCATACCTACCCTTTGAAGATCTCTGAACTTCATGTTGGGGAAGGAAGTCAGGCCATTGTTCCCTGGGCTGTGTGACTACCTCCTGGAATCAACCACCATTTTCAGTGGGCCCACACTTCCTTGTAGTTGTGCTGAAATTGCAGTTAATTCTGGGGACTGCTCCATTTTTCTTCCCTAATGTGGTCTGTGCAGGGCTACAGAAAGCTTAGGAGTCGCCTTATTTGGAAAGTCCTTAGGATTTTTTTAAACCAATTTTACCAACCATTTATCCATTTTTACCATCCAGAAGCTCCAGTTGGTGCAAAATGCAGTGGCCCACATGGTTTTATGCAGACCCCAGTGTGCACATGTGTCACCTCTCCTGAAGGAGCTGCATTGGTTGCCGATTTGATTCTGGGTGCAATTCAAGGTGCTGGTTGTCACCTTTAAAGACCTTCATGGCTTGGGTCCGGGTTATCTAAGGAAACATCTCTTGCCAGTCACATCCACCCGACCCATTAGAGCAAGGAGGCAGGGAAAGTTGTGGGTCCTACCTTGAGGGAGGTGGCTCCATCTCTCTGGAACATCATTCCCCCAGAGATTAGAATGGCACCCTCACTAATACTCTTCTGAAAGGCACTGAAGACCTGGTTTTGCCAGCAGGCCTGGGGAACCCAGAGAGGAATGGAGCCCATTAAATGGCTCATGTGATCTGCTGTCATCAGGGTGGGGGATGGGAGTTGTTTTTTTATTTTTTGTTTTGTTTTTTGTTTTCCCAAATTTTATTCTATTGTACTTTATTAATTTATTTGATTCTTTTTGTTAGTTTTTATTGTTTTTATTTTTATTTTTAATATGATTTTACATTGTGTAAGCCGCCTCGAGTCACCATGGGCAAATAGGCAGCAATATAAATTAAATAAATAAATAAATTGACTCAGGTATACTCCAAGATAATAACTATGTGTCTCCTCTGCTGAAGACTCACAAAAACATATTTTCTCATTTTTTAAAAAAAAACTTACTCTGTGGGAGTTAGATCAGAACATGAATCTTGTCATTAGGCAATAAGACCACTTGGGGGAAGTCTTATGAGCATTGGGATGATTACAGTTGAGAGAGAGAGAAAAAAAAAGAATGCTCATGGCAGTTGGAGGCCAGCTGTCACTCTGAAGGAAGAAAGAGAGTAAGAAACAAAAGAAAAGGAATGGAATTAAAAAGACAAAGTTTTTGCCACAGGACAAAAGAAGAGAAGAAATAGCAAGTGACTTTTGAAAAAAAAAATCACAGCAATTAGCAGATGGAAGTGGATTGACTAGGTAGGAGTACAAAATAAGGAATGAAGAACAAAAAAAGAAACAGATGATTGATTGGATTCAGAACCAAGATGGAAGAAAAAGCCTACCTCTTTGACCCCATTTGAACAATGGCTAATAGTAAGGATAGTACTGGTAAGTTTTGGCATGTCTGTGCCATTTGCTCCAATGCAACTAAAGCCTAGTTTTATACTATGCATGCTTACACCATTATGTGCAAGCTAGGATCTCTACTCGAGAAAACATTTGCCAAGGCTTCATACTGTTACTTGCACCTCAACAAATAAGGGTCACATGCAAAATATAACCACTTGCATGTCAAATGCATCTTATTAATAAATGTTAACATAAATTATGAAAAATCACAATGGTCTTTGGCCGTTACTCCATTATACCACTATCCTTGACCTGGAGAAAAGTGTGAATCCTTGTTTTCAATAGGAAAGAGATCTTAATGAATCAATTTCCAAATCACAGAAATGTGAATTCCACTTCATTCTACATTGCTCAGATCACCATTTCCATCCTCACTCAGTGATGTGCTTGTTCTAGATGCTATACTTTCAAAAGGACCCAGACAAAGAGAGGGCACTGGGGATGAAAAAGGAGCAGAATAGAAAAATTCTATGACTCTTCCACAAATATTTAGTCTTGAGAAGAGAAGACTGAAGGGGTCAACAGTGTGTACACATGGTTCACATGAAAGCTTGAGAACAGAGTGAGAAGGGAACAAGGTTGCTACTAGTAACACATTATGCTGCTTAAGTGAGGTTGAACAGATAGGACCTATCAGTCACGAATTCCAATGGATGTCGCCTGTTTTTGTTTCTGAAAACAACCTATGATGTAATTGCAGCAAAAGGACACTCAGAGCAGTTCTTGAAGATTCAAAGACTTGCAAACCAAGCAGCTGTTGTTTAACTGATTAGCAAGGATGAAGAGTGATATCAAACAAAGCAGGTACTACAAAGTGAAACAAATATCCACAAAGTAGTCAAACGAAAGAGCAAGCTCTGGTTGACAGAGACAACAAGAGGCTAGAATCCAAGTGGATATTCTGCATCATTGGGACTCAGAAAAGACTTAGAGGCTATCACAAAAGAAGCAGATTTTTGAAAAAAGAAGATTCATAGTAACCAGTGACTTGTACAAGCAGCCCCTCCCCCCGAAAAAAATTATCCCTACTAGACCTATCAGCTTCTCAAATGAGCTCTCTATCAGGAACAAAAATTGGAGGCATGACAAAACAAATTCCATTTTATCAATTTCACTGACAATACTTTCTGCTAATACATAGTGAGACAAATGATACTGTACTGCAAAGAACACTGATATCATAGTATGAGTTGATACCATTGAAGCGGTTTGCAAATATTGTAAATTAATACAGTAAAATAAATGTTGAACCATGAAAATTGAAAAGGAAAGTTGAAGAACTGTAGGGTCAGGAGTCTTCTTTTCCATCTCATAGAAAACAAATGGATATTGAGAAGAGAAGACTGAAGGGGTCAATATTGCTTGTTGCATGAATGTTGCAGAAGAAAAATATTGTAAGCAGTTGACTGCCTATGCATATTAAAATACTTTTAGAAAGTGACCAAACCAAGGCTTTCTCCACTGCACATTTCAATTCCAGAAAAATCCTCTTGAAAGAGTTTCTTTCCAAACAGTGGCACAACTATCATAAAAGAAGTCCAGCATTTTGCCAGGAACTATCCAGAAATAGGGCTACTGCAGCCACTACCTTGCCACTACCTTGCAATTGAGTGGTTCTATGTCCTTTATAGTAATGGTCGCCAACTTGTGGGCCTCAGCCCACTGGCGGGCCATGAGAAAATTTTGGTGGGTGCAGAGAAATCTCACCCCCAGAGCACCCTCACAAAGCAATTAATACATTTAGCACAGAAACACAAGGCTGCGCCGCTCACATGGCCTGTGGGAACCCTCCCCGCTGACTCACTCCTTATCCGGTAAACTTGCCTGCTAAATTGCTATTTTTCCTTTTTCTGACCATCATCTGTTCTGATGTGCTGGGAGATTTAGATTAGCTAGGAAGCAGGAAACGGTTAGATTTTTTGCTTTCTAGCTAGTCTTTAGATTTTTGCCACAGTACAGCCAAATCTCCCTTAGGACTGAAGGTTTGCTTGCAAGCAAATTCAGTGCAGACTCATGGCAAGCAAATTTGAGAGACTGAGTTAGCCAATGGCAGATAGATAGATCACTGAATGATTCTAATGATTTCTGCTAATACATAGTGAGACAAATGATATTGTGCTGCAAAGAACACTGATACCATAGTATGAGTTGATTACCATTGAAACAGTTTGCAAATATTGTAAATTAATAAAGTAAAATAAATGTTGAACCGTGAAAATTGAAAAGCGAAGATTAAGCAACTCAATCTGCCTGCTTTGCCTGATTTTGGGTAAAAGTTGCTCTTTTTTATAAAAAATTCAATATTTATATAAATATTTATAATATTTACATACAAACCATGCCCAGCCAGTCACATGATCACCAAGCCATACCCACAAATTAGGCCACACCCACAGAACCAGTTAGGGGTCCCTGGGATCTAAAATTATGAGTTTGGTGGTCCCTGAGGTCCAAAAGGTTGGCAACCCCTGCTCTATAGGACTTTTTATGAGTAATGATGAGACTGGCCCTGAAGATTGCTAGAAATAATCCAAATAACTGCTAGATGTCAGCAGAGGTACAATTTCAATTTATTAAAATTATAACACTCTCATGTCCATTTGTTTCTATTTCAGAGATATTGATAAAGTCCTGATTAAGATCATACTTATAAAATAGAGATAAAATAGCACGAGTTAAAACTCTAAGAAAACCTTATACTCTCCAGTTTTTTCTACATCGCTCACAAAAAATTGGAAACTATCAACTATATGACTGAAATAATTAAAGCTGGTTTATAATAATTTGCAAAATTGCAATAATCACTGCAATATATTGGGTGAAAATGGTAGCAGAACTAGATTTGTAAGATATCTTAGGAACAGCAAGTTTGATATGTTTTTCATGAAGACAAGAAAATCATGGTTCAGCTCCCAGTTAAATTTTATCCTGTTAAATTCAAGCCTTTCTAGATTTTTTTGAATGTTCTCTTTCACCCCTAAATTATTCCCTTTAATTTAATCTAGGTCATTAATAAAAAATATAAACAGCAGAGAGTTTGGGACAAGCATTCATGACATTCCCACTATTTATTAAACTAATAATTACTAAATAAATAACTGTAAAAAAGATCAATGATCAATATCTATAGAGGCCCAATTCAGAATGGAAGTTTTTTTTTTTTTAACAGACGTGGCTATAGAATTCACTCACATACAACACAAATTTGTAGTAGTTTCTACATTTTCTATTCTGAAGCTATCAACCTTAATCTCCATGATAAATGAACTACATGCAGTTGGAGAATTTTGGGTGAAGAAATATGATAATGACTTATATAAGACAGGCCTCTCAAGCAATTTAATGTTTTTCAGGCCATTATTGAAATCTGCTGGTGCTAAAAAAACCCCACCAAGTAATGAAACTGTAGAATATTGTGCTTTAGTTCAAGTTTTAGTGAAATCTGCATTGCATGTCAGCTTTTTTATACCATTCCGTGACTGTAGCAGCTGCAGATAGGTCATTTCTGATATTAGAGAATGATCTAAGTGCAAATCATTAGAACTTTCAGTTATCATGAATTGGGGCCCAGTTCCAGTTCTGCTGGGATCTTATCATTATAGATTACTAAACAAGCTTATGTGTTGTAGAAGTCCAAAAACCAAACTATTGTTAATAACCAATTCAAATAATTTATTAAAATGTAATTGAGTTATACAACTGTATAAGAAGCAGTTCATGATTTATGAGAATATAGCACATCAGGTGAATGCTGGAAAACAAAGACAAAATGGTAAAACTTGCTATTGGTGCTATCTGGGGATCTAAGCTAAAGGAAATTGGGGTCCCCCGGTACCTGCC
>BHFT01056188.1:0-13773 GCA_004320025.1 Laticauda laticaudata
GAGAGAGAGAGAGAGAGAGAGAGAGAGAGAGAGAGGGAGGGAGAGAGAGAGAGACAGGCGAACGCAATATAGAAGCCTGATGATTTCAGATGAGATTCTGCCGAAACGTTGCTACAACTTTAAAAGCACAACTACAATGACGTGGGATAATACCCGAACAAATTGGATATAATTGGATATAACTGGACTTAACCCTATCTTATAGGTACGACCCTTCAAATTTCTTATCATTTCAATGCAGGAAATCTGGTATCTTTTGATAGAGTGTGATGAACATACAATAAAAATGCCTGGTGAATAAACATTATCACTATTTCATAGCATTTTTATTGTATGTTCATCACACTCTATCAAAAGATACCAGATTTCCTGCCTTGACATGATAAGAAATTTGAAGGGTCTTACCTATAAGATCGGGTTAAGTCCAATTATATCCAATTATACCTATCTTTTGATTTCAAAATTTTATATCATTAATATAATCTTGAGTAAAAAATACAGTTGTTAAACATATAACTGTGATGTGAACTATATGAGGAGTCTCTCAGCTTTGTTGTTTACTTGCAAATTTTTCATTACCCAATTAGGTACCTTCACAAGCAGGCACTGTTTATTGCATTTCTGCTACCCATTGTTTGCAAAATGTGAACTAACTAAATTAATAAATAAAAAAATAAATAAATTAATAAATTTAAAAGAGCATTAGGAAGAATAATGAATGCTGCTTCTGACATACTTCTGCATAACAATGGAAATTTTAGGATACTGTGGCATCACATATTGTGAGGCAAGGCTGCTTATTGCTGTCTAAATGTGTACAGCATATAAATCTTGCTTTAAAATGTTTCTGACTTATCTTCCTTCTGCAGAGCTATATGAATTAAATTTTATAGTTTAATTGACCCACTTGCATCCCCAAATCAATTACACTCATAAGATCATGTTCAGATGTTACCTGAATGAAACAGTCAGCATGTAACATGGTTTGTCTTAAATTGTAAGATTTCTTGAGTTATATAATCTGAAAGAAGCTTGCTTGATTTTATTATGTATTAGATTTTATCTTCTTAAGATTCTTGGGGAGATTGTAGCTCAAATATTTGTCAAAGGAAAACAATAGCTCAGCTTTACTATTTTATACAGTTAAAAAAGGCTTCTAATGTCTTGCAATATAATTATGCTTGATGGCTTATACTGAAACTTTCTTTCAATCCAAAGTATTTATTGAATTACATGCTTTTAAAATAAAAGTGTGAAAAAGTGTCCTTCTGTCCACAAATATACGAAAGCCGTATAAACAACAGAAATACAGTATAATAGCATATTTAAAGATTTAAATATTATTATCTCAAATAAATAACAAATAATTTATTATTTTCACCATGAACAGAGGTGTTCAGCAGGTTCTGGCCAGTTCTGGAGAACTGGTAGCGGAAATTTTGAATAGTTCAGAGAACCGGTAAATACCACCTCTGACTGGCCCCATCCCCATCTATTCTCTGCCTCCTGAGTCCCAGCTGATTGGCTGGGTCTTCTTTTGTTGCCCTGCACAGGAGAACAGAGCTGGAAAGCAGGTTAGTGGGGTGGGGAGGGAATGGGGATTTTTTTAGTAACCTTCCCCAAGGAGTTGGGAGGAAATGGAGATTTTATAGTGTCCCTCCCCTGGAGTGGGGTGGGAATGGAGATTTTGCAATATCCTTCCCCTGCCATGCCCACCAAGCCATGCCCACCAAGCCAGACCATGCCCACCAAGCCATACCCAGTAGCATTTTTTTTTTAATCCCACCACTGATCATGAAGCAATATCATTTCCCTATGCCAGGTCCTTGGGAAGGACTTGATAAGTAGATAAAAATGCCAAATCCAGTCTAAACATCTGGCTCACTGTGTGACAAACTATAATAATAACAAAAGAAACCAAAGGTAATAGGTACTTTGGGTGCAATCCCAAGTGGAGGACGACTTGAACACCACACTGACAAATTCATCATCATCAATTACAAAAGGCAGCTTTACCCTTGAGATATACTGTACCTCTAACACCATCAAACATCAACATCTGTCTATGCCAGGTCCTTAGGAAGGATTTGATAGGTGGATAAGCATGCCAAGCCCAGTCTGAACATCTGGCTGACTTTGTGATGAACCAATACTGATGAAATGATGGGGAGAGGGTTATCCTTATCAAAAGTATATGATGAATGTTTTTTTACAGTGTCTATGATAATGATCGTCACTATTGTTGTATGTACACTGAGAACTTATGCACCGGAGACAAATTCCTTGTTTGTCTAATCACACTTGGCCAATAAAGAATTCTAATTCTAAAAGGATAAGAAGGAAGAAGAAATATTGAATCTGTCTTCTAGGAAGTAAGTTTTTGAACCATGGGGGGGGGGGGGAACAGAGCACAGACCAAAGGAGAAACCAAAAAGGACTCCCTTGCTTTGTTATCTTTACTTAGCATGCTCCCAGTGGTCAATGAGATAAAAGATGCAAAATCCATGCATCTGGATTGGCATCTTCAGACAAATTAATAGATTATTAAATAAATATTGTGGCATTCAAGTTTTCCTTATAAGGCAGCTGGAGTAGAAGTAGTAGAATGCAGAAGAGAANTAGCATGCTCCCAGTGGTCAATGAGATAAAAGATGCAAAATCCATGCATCTGGATTGGCATCTTCAGACAAATTAAGAGATTATTAAATAAATATTGTGGCATTCAAGTTTTCCTTATAAGGCAGCTGGAGTAGAAGTAGTAGAATGCAGAAGAGAACAGCTGGTAGGCAAGTGACGATAATGAAGGATTATTCTCTCTTCCATTCAGAATATTTCAATTGCTGGTTTACATTTAACAAAGCTCTAATATTGTCATTCTTTTATTTTTTTTATTTAGTTTATTTTCTTAATACTGCAAGCCACCCAGAGTTAGCTTGAGGTAGGATGGGTGACCAATAAATCTGAGAAATAAATAATAAAAATAAAATCTGTCAGTCTGGCTGAGGTGGGACACAATAGTTTGGAATTTGGGAGATTTGTAATTGAAACAAGAAAGTGTGAGACTATTATTATTCCCCCCTGCCACTAAATTGCCCTCTACAAATATGTCCTCTAGTTCCTTTGTGACATTTTACTGAAGATGTGTTTGGAAACATTCTTGTCATTGAAATTTGAATCCAATCAATAAGTTTGTATGGGACATATTTATAGAATGAGTAACAATGAAAGCCTATATTAGAAAAAATAATAATTTCCCAAGGTATCTTATTAAGAAATCAAATGAGATCTTTCCATCCTCTCCATTTTTTTCTCATAAGTGTTTCCCAGTAAGGGAACTATCCTGCATTACAATTAGAACCAGACCATTTTGAAGAAAGTGTCTAAGCTTTGTAATCAGTTTTTATCTTAGTGATAAACTTAGACCCAATAAAGAAGGGATTTGGGTTTTAAACCTTTAATCCTATAATCCTCACTCCTAAGTGATAGGTCAGACCTATATTATAAAACAATAATTTTCTCATTTTTTCAGGGATGATTTCGTTAAGCTCTTTGTGCTTATTACTAAATCAACATTTGGCCTTAAAAGACTCCAAGATGAACTATTCTACTGACATCAATATACTATGGCACACATACAAGCATACACTCTCATGTCACATTATTTAAAAGGAGGATTGGGAGGAAATGTGACTATTTTTCCAGATTAAGAAATTGTTTACTCTAGCTTTTGAGGACAAAATAATCTGTTCCATTGAGCTAATCTTTTCTCCTCCTAAAACAAACCAAACAATCACATATGGGAGAAAGATGAACCTTGATTTTGTGGGGCTCTTCCTATTTCTAAACCAATTTTCTTAAATAGAAATTAACAAATCCTTAAGATTTTATATTAAGACTGAAGGCTCATCCTTACTTATCAGTAACTGTGACATGGTTTCAAGGATGTACTGCCTTTCCCCTATCCTAACCCAGAAACAGATAAAAGTTGAGCAATTTAAAGCAGTATTAGAAATTAAGATGTTTGTTCTCAAGCTGGGCTACAATAAAAAGAAAAATGAGGGTGGAATGACAGCAGGAAATATGTTTATTGCAGGAAATCTCTAACAAAAAAGCAGAGATTGGTGGTAGCTGCAAAGGGGCCATTCCTTACCACCTAATGATTTCTAGTCCAAACCTTTCAAACTAATCATTAAGAGTGAGAATGTAAGGCATTAGCCAATCACAAGCCTACTCATGTTCTCTTCCAGTAGGGACACTCATTAATATTTATATGCTATTTATATACTAGGTAGTACAGATATTTCTTATCTGTGGTTGGTTACAGAGGCAGTACCAATAGTTACAGAGGCAGCACCAACAGTTCACCACAAGACTTGTGTCTCTAAATATGCTCATTTATCGAATGAGCCTTTCTTTGCAAAATGGCCTTACTGCTGCTCCTTGCAATCTTTTAGCTACTTACTAATTTTTATACTTTAGATATTACTGTAAACAAATACATATTCAAACAATTGCATTTTGCCCTTCCCTAATAAACCTATGCTATTTGCATAATCTATAACACATTAATTATTCTGGGATCTACCCAGTTATCATTGATCAGTATAGATTACTATAGAAATGCCTTTCCCATCCAGATCTAACTCTTCTCTCCTCTCCTCCCTTCCCCTCCCCTCCTGTCAGTCTTAAATTTCATTTATGAGGTTTTTCACTGTTCGGAAAATATTTGAATTTTTTTTCCTAACTTGTGGAATATGTTTTATTTGATTTTTTATACTATTTTTAAGTAAATACCAATCTAGTTGATGTAATTACTAGACAGTAAATTATTGTCTAACTTCTAACTATATGCATGGCTCTCTCTTGGAAATATTTTTTTTAAATTTTCATTGTTATATTTCTCCACTCTGACATTAAGTTCAATTATGTTGGATATTCTGTTGGATGTTTTTTTTTCCTTTAATCCATGAGGAATTAAAAATACTGAGCAATTGTCAATCTCATAAAACTCTGCGGCAAATAGAAGATGGTTCTGTAAAAGTAGAGCTGAAGACTGTGGCTAAAATCAAGGAACTGGTGAGCAGAACATTTCAATCTTTTATTATGGTGAAAAATCAAGTGGTCCAGTTCCTTTGAACCTGACTAGATAAGGAAAAAATGGGAGATTGTCCACATTCTTTGGACAGCTGCTCTTTACAAGGAGATTGCATGACAGCAGCTTTCCATAAATTTGAATGGCAGGAGACTATAGGGTCAGTAATCTTGATTGCAATTGTGGGCAGAGTTTTAAAGAACACCTAAATTCGTAAGCCTCATTTTCTAATTACTTTTGGAAATTGTCCATTAACTATGCTAACACTATTAGAGACCTTTAGAGTAACATGTTTGGAAAGTCTTGCCAGGTGAGTTTATCTTCAACTTTGTATGAAATAAATAATAATAATCAGAAGCTTAAGAACTTAAAAGATTTTGAAAGAAGCAGCTAAATAAGATTTTGATCTAAGATAGGGTAAATGAATTAAGAGGTCCAGATAAATTTGGAATATTGCCTTTTATTGTAAGATTTTGGAACTAACTTTACAAAATAAACAATTTCTTGTGGGAAACAGACTTTTTTGCCTATCTTGTTTGTTGCAAGTCATAACAAAATGTAAGTGATGATTTTAGAAAATTTACATTGGAGGAGACTAAAGAGGGGAAGTGGAAGTGTCAAATCAAACTTGTTGCCAGTTCATATTGGGACTTACAAATTGACACAAAATGTTGTAACATCAGAACTATTAAAGGAGATCTTTGGAAGAATCTCTAAAAGACAACAGTCGAACTACAAATGACAGGCCAATGATTTGGAAAAGGCACTAGACAAAGAAAATGGTTGAAGTTTCACTAGAAGAATGGCTAGGAAAATATTGTTTTGTTGGATTTACAAAATAGGCTTGTTACAGCCTTAAAGAAATCTGTGCAGTAGGGTGAAGATGAATTGAGCAGAAAATCTGTATCAATATTTGATAGACTAACTTGTAATACTAGAAGCAAAAAGTGAAGCTGTTTTTTTTGATGAAGCTTAAATTAAGACTTTTTGAAAGCTATTGCAGACAACTCTTTATCGACTTTTGATGGGCACCAAGATTGAAAAGTTGATATTTTAGATTTGCATATAATTAGGGGATGGGATGTAGAATGAAGAGATATATGTTTAACCTTGGGAGGGGGATTAAGAGTTATTAAATTTGTTTATATCTGTGATGGTTGAAAATCACTTCCTTATATATTTCTTTTATTTTTCTTCATTATATTATCTCTTATTTCTTTCTCTACCTCTTGTACTTTTATTCTTTTTTTTTTTACATTTTATTCTCTTTTCTAAATTTAGTTTATATCAGTTTTTACTATTATCATTATTATTAATAAAAATTATACTAAAATAACCCTGTTTGATAAAGTGATCCTTTGGAATTATTGGTTTTCATGAGTAAAACATTCAAATTGTCAATCGTTGCGCCTACCGGATATGTTTGAATTCATGTTCATTATGACACAAAAGCATAAACAGATCTTTAAAATAATTAGAATGGGGAAATATAGAACAGTATTTTATATATCTTTTAAATGGAGTATACTGTGATATGGCAATACATAAATCTTGCAACTAGCTATTAGTGTTCTAGGTTAAAAACCCACTAAGCCATCTCTTGCCTCAAAATGTACTTTGTAGGTTACAATGTGATAGATATTTAAATATTTTCCTATTCATCTTTTATTCATTCCAAGCACCTTTCATAACTTTTGCTTAGAACAAAAATTGCCTTGTTCTGTTTCATATCTCCACATCAGGAAAATCATGCCAAGAAAACCAACATAAAGGTGATCTCTCAGCATATATTTCTTTAGATGAGCTGTCTCCCATTTAAAAAACAAAACAAAACCTGTCCCAGATTATTTGCAACATGAAAAATGCAATGCAGATTTTTAAAATCAATTAATGAATAGTCAATTGATGTAGTAAATCAATCTGTGAAAAAAAATGTCATTTGCAAGTTTCATATTCTCTATTGCTTACAAGAGAACATAAGCATGCCTTATCTGGTGCTTATGTGTAAATCTTTTGTGTAGTTAAGAAAAAGGCATTATTTTTCTCACCTGCTATAGCCACAGTGGAAAATGGAGAATGATGGGACAGAACCAGGGGTGGGATTCTACAGGTTTGCACCTATTTACCAGAACCGGTTATTAACATTCTAAGCAGTTGGGAGAACCGGTTGTTAGAAAAAATTACTGGCCTAATCCTGTAAGGAAGGCAGGAAGGAAACATTCTGGTGTTGCTTACAAAAACTGCCTCTCCATTAACCCTTATTACATTCTTGGCAGGTCTAGACTTCCTGTCTCTGGAACTTCTCTGGAGTTTTTTTCCCCTCCTTTGCTGGTACTTTGCTTGTGTGGAGTGACCATTCAAAGTTACAATGGCACTGAAAAAAGTGATTTATGACCATTTTTCACACTTACAACTGTTGCAGCATCCCCACAGTCATGAGAGGCCAGACGAGGAGATGCGTACCTTGTTGTGAATGATATTGAGTTGGCTGGGCCCAGACAATAACATGACCACCAAGCCATGCCCACCAACTAAGCCATGCCCACAGAACCAGTTGTTAAAAAATTTGAATCCCACCCCTCGACAGAACATAATTAGCATAATCCCTCAGATCCTCTACAACAGGAGTGTCAAACTCATGTGTCATGGCAACATCACATGATGTATCACAACTTTTTTCCCTTTTGTTAAACTGGGCAAGGGTGTAGCCTGCACATGATGAATCTGACCCATGGGCTAGGAGTTTGACAGCCCTACAATCTTTCAACTGCAGATAAATATCTCATTGAGGGATAAGCAATTTTCTTACATTTGGAAAACATTTAGAAGAGCACCAGAAATGGTAGGGAATATCTCCTTCTCTGTATACATATGCATGTAATAATATCTTTCTACTGGAGACATAAAATCTGTTATCTCAGGGTTTCAGGGTTTTTTTTACTTTCAAATCTGAATTACTTACTAATATCTATCTATCTATCTATCTATCTATCTATCTATCTATCTATCTATCAATCATCTATCTGTCTATCTATCTATGATAGATAGATAGATAGATAGATAGATAGATAGATAGATAGATAGATAGATACATCTACTTAAGAAAACCTACTAGCTTGTTTGTGTAAGACAACAATTCATTATGGACTCCTTCTGAGGGATCAAATTCCTGAAGTCTAGTAATGATGTTCTTTCTTGGCCACTTTCCAATGGAACCTCATTCCCCCGATGGTACAATCAATCCCCTTATTTCCCAAAAGGCGCTGAAAACATGGTTTTGTCAGCAGACCTGGGAATTTTTAATGAAAACACAGCTGCTCAAATTGTTGATCTGATTGTGTTGGAATGGGGTTTTATGGTTTTTATTTTGGATTGTTTTTTAATGAGGCACCTGGAGTCACCTGTGTGTAAGATGAACAGCCATATACATGGTAGAAATAGACATAGGTAGAAATAGATAGATGATAGATGATAGATGATGGATGATAGATAGATAGATAGATAGATAGATAGATGATAGACAGACAGACAGACAAATAGACAGACAGAGGTAGAGATAGACAGATAGATAGATCGACAGTGGTAGAGATAGATAGATAGATAGATAGATAGATAGATAGATAGATAGACAGACAGACAGACAGACAGACAGACAGACAGACAGACAGACAGACAGACAGACAGACAGACAGACAGACAGACAGACAGACAGATATGCCAGCAGGAGGAGGAGTGGAAGGGAAAGGGAAAGGCAGGGAACCACCTGTATTCTTTTGCCTTTCAGAATTCCTAACACATTTGGACACATTCTTGTGGATATTTGGACATATTATTGTGGATATTTGCAAACCTTATGAATTAGTGTGAAAATATTTGTTTTGTTGTAGGCAAGTCACAAAATACTTGCCATGCTGGGAAGGGCTGTCATGAAATATCTATCTGCCATAAACTAGGACTCTTCTGTTGCTGCTGCTTCCTATTTCTCAACATTCCTGCATCCTCCCAGGAGGAGGAGTCCAGCATTTAATATCCTTTGGAAATTAAGGCAATCCATTAACACTTCACTATTTCAAGAAGATACTACAATAGAATAGAACAGAACAGAATACTTTATTGGCCAAGTATGATGGATACACAAGGAATTTGTCTTGGTGTAAATACTTTCAGTATACATAAAGAAAAGGTACATTAGTTAAGAATCAAGAATCATAACATACAACACTTAATGATAGTCATAGGGTACAGTCAACAATCAAATCATACTAGGAACTAGGAACCAGTCATATAAATCATGAAGGGATATAAGCAACAAAGTTACAATCCTACACATCACAAGATGGGCAGGGGATTCGGGTGAGTAAGGAGATGATGAGAAGATTAACAGTAATAAATGAATTACATGATTAACATTGGTATGTTATACCAAATTGTTTAAATTTTAATAGGCATTAGGATGCCTGCTTGAAAATGATTCATAACATATGGTTACAGTTGAAGGGGTAAGTATCCTGAGAAGACATATCCGAATGTTTTGGTCCGGAAAAACGCCGAGGCGAGACCGGGTTCAGAACAACAAAAGTCGTTTATTTCATAGCAGGTATTTGAAGAAACGGAACATTGCTTCAAGCCGCGCGCAAGTGCTTTATACCTTTTTCTCTGCCGGCTGTAAGCCATGACATTTGTTTGAGTTTGCCGCTTCTCCGCGGCTTCAGGGAATTGGTTCCTTTTGAAACCAATCCCTTTTAGTTATTAAACAACCAATCAGAAATGTATTATTTGGAGCCAAACTATTTACATACAGAAACCCCTCCCTCTTAGTTCAGTCCTACGTAGTGACATAGTACTCGCAGTAGGTGGGGGCTTCATCACCTGACTCGACTGGACCTGCGGCGGTTCATTGTTGTTTCCTGTCTTCGACAGGATTCGGAAGATGGTGTTGTCGTACTCTTCTGTCCTTCTCCCTGGAACCGTCTGGAAGGGTGGAGGTTCCGCCACTTTTTGGCTGCTGCCTTGAGTTGCTCGAGGCCGAGTGGCTTCATCACTGCTCCCGACCCGTTTCCTCGCGGGCAGGTTGAGCGCTGGCTTGGCAAGGTGCCCCTCCGATGGATTCTTCCCTTGCAACTTTCTTCGCAAAACAGTGAGTCTCCATTTTGCTCTTTTTGGCTGAATTGATTTCGGCATTGGTTTTAAACGGTTCTTTATTTATTTTTCGCGTTTCCCCCACTCATTTGGTTTGAATTTCATCTTTTTTGTAATTGCTTGGTTGTGTTTTTTCATTATTTCGTTCTAAATTCGGGACCGGAGCTTGGTCAATGGTGCCGCTTCCACTGCCCTGCCTCGTCTACCGTTAATCGGTAAAGACTTGGGGCCTGTTGTCTGTAATTGTCCGCTTTGTAAACGCATAATGGGGTCCAGTGGAAAATTTTTGCATAAACTAAATCGCCAATTTTGAAACTCCTGAAATCGTGTAGAGGAAGTCGGGGGGGGTTTCGGGTGTGAAATTTGATGTAGCACGGTCTAGGTGCGATCTAAGTTTTCCTCCCCATCAGTAGTTCTGATGGGGTTTTGTTTTGGTTGTGGTACTCTGGTGTTATATGGTTGGAGGGTGAGTACCGGTTTAATTTTTGCTTTGGACGTCCCCAGTGTCCATCTTTTCGCAAACCCTCCTTGGTAATCTGACCCTCTTTCAGCACTACCGTTTGCAAGCCAGAAATAGGCCGGCGCTGTGGAAAGGGCCATGTGTTATACCTAGGGAGGCTAGGTATTGTTCAATTGAAGGCTGGTTAATTGTTGGGTCCATTATCAGACACTAGGACGTCCGGTAGGCCATGGGTTGCAAAAAGTTTGTCTAACTTCCCTTATTACAGCTTCTGTTGTCGTTGATAGGCATGAATTTTTACGCTCTAGCCAATTGGAGTATGCGTCCCGACAATCAGAACCGTGTGTCCTTGGTAAGGAACCCGTGAAATCCGATATGGATTCGCGACAGGGCCTTTGGAATTTCCCAGTCCCCTTATAGGTGCTTTTGGAGGAGATGTCTGACTCTCTGGCAATTTGTTGGGCACGAGTTCACCCATATTACAATGTCCTTATCAAATGCGCGGTCCACCAAGACATAACTCCTAGCTAAGGCCTTTTTTCCATTTTAACAATTCCCGGGTGTCCCTCCATGCAGCATACCAAGTACCCTGGTTGGCAATTTGTTGGGGATAATTACCCGCTCACCCCACAGTAAACACGCCTTTTCTATCGAGAAGTATCGTTTGTCTGTCCGGAAGGGTTTAAAAGTCTCGTTTTTTGAATCTTCCGGCCGCAGCCTGCTACCTACCACAGTTAAGTACGCGGGCAGTCAGATGGTCTTTTGCAGTGGCTCTGGTGACATCAATTCGCGGAGATGGGTAGATTGGGGCAGGTCTCTATCTGTAGAGCAGTCATCGTTGGTGGCAGGGTCCTCCCTTCCGTTGCTGGCAATGGTGCTCTGCTTTCAAAGCGTCCGCATGGGAAATTTGTTTTCCCTGGCCGGTGTATTAGAGTGTAGGAATAGGCTGCTAAGGAACTCCGAGCCAGCCCTAGTCATTCTTGGAGACAGGATTATTTTGGTGGTGGGCTTTGTTTCCCGCCAAAATTCTCCAAGTAGTGGTTTGTGATCTGTGACAATTTGAAAAACCCACCCATATAAGGTATTCGTGACAACGCTTTACCCCAGCGACAATTGTAAGGGCTTCTCTGTCCAGTTGGCTGTAGTTTCCGGCCTCGGCTTTTGTCAGAGTTTTTTGAATGTAAGCGAATGGGTGCCTCTTCTTTCCTGTCCGGGGTTGGTGGCTGAGGATGGCTCCGACTCCAAACGGGAAGCGTCACAGGTCACTCTCAATGGTAGCGTGTCGCTAAATTTGAATGAGAACGGTGTTTCGATAGTTTAGGCAAGTTTTTTATTTGTTGAAAGGCTTTCTTTTCTTTGTACCCCCAAGTCTCCAAATTGCTTTCTTGTCCGCAGTAACCGCGTGTAGGGTTCTGCTATTGTAGCCTTATTTGGGTAAGAAAAAAAACATTATATCAAATTTATCAGACCCAGGAAATGCTTGTAAAACGTCGTTTTTTTGTTATTTGGTTCTGGTGCAGTGCTTTTATGGCTTTAGTTTCTTTTCGGTGGGGTGTATGCCCTTCTCTGTCTAATCAAAATAGCCGCAGAAAATTCGACGCTCTTTTTAACGCAGGCAGCACTTTTCTTTTTTTTACTTTTAATCAGCTTCCCTGAATTTAGTTAGTACTTTTTTAAGTCTTTTGTTTTTAGTTGGTTTTCGTTTTTGCTGAAATTAGGACGTCGTTCGATAACGGTACGATCCTTGTATGCCATTTAAACAAGGCGTTTCCATTAGGGCTTTGAAAAACGCCTGGTGCCACACTGACCTCCAAATTGGAGTCTCTTAGCATCCTGAATGTCCCTTTGTGTGTAACTATGGTACTGTTGCCCTCTGCTGTTTCGGGGTCTATCTGGAAGTTGTTGATACGACTTGGTGCCAGGTCGATTTGGCAAAAAATTTTCGCACACCCCCAGCGAATGTAGCAAGTGGCTGGACTACTGCACCTGGGTATGCGCTCTGTGTAGTGCGTGGTTCGGGTAGCCTTGTAGTCACCACAGATTCGACTTGACGCCATCAGGCCTTAATAGGTGTGACTATCGGCAGTTTCCCATTTGGCATGGTCCACAGGCTCTAGCACCCCCTTGAAGCTACTAGTTTATTTAGCTGTTCCTCAATCTTTGCTTATAAAGGGCAAACGGGACTCGCTTGGCTTTTAGTCTTCTGGGGTTCTGGGGGTCTAGACTGAAAGAAATAGGGTTTCCCCGATACTTGCGCAAGTGAGCCCGTCGAACACGTGCCTGGATTCCCGGATTAGATCTTCCTCCCAGTGCGGTTGTGTCACTCGGTCTATCCCGCGCGTCATCCGATGCCCAATGGTGCGAACATTCGATCCCAGGAGGCTCGGGTCTAATCTCGAGATCGATCTATGGTCAGCGGAAAGTACTCAAACATGATGTTTGTACGTGACTTCGAATTGACCCATGCCAACTACCGGGATTCGGTTTTCCCTGGTAAGTCCTTGAGTGTTAGGCCGCTGCTTTTTGTGAGTTATGTTGGTTGGATGTCAGGATTAGAAATTGTGCTTAATGGTGGTCCCAGAGACTTTCGCATGGATAGGGAAGGATGCCCGTTTTTAATTTTTTTTATTTTTTTTAACTACTTCCATTTCGCAGGGCTTTCCCTTCAATTCTTATGGTTATTTTAACTTTCTTTCCAACTTTCCGTCTTAGCGGGCTCACCTATTGTAACTAGTTTGATGTGTATTCTCTCTGTTTGCGGTTTGCTTGTTTCCGCTGCCATTTCTCCCCTCAAGTTTTTTCGGCCTGGGCTCGCTGCATGTGGGGAAAATTGTGCGTCTCGTTGGCTGTAGTTTTTTTGTTCCTGCAGACTTTTTTCTCGATATGCCCTCGTTCTTGGGCAAATTTCTGCAGATTGGCATCGGCACGAACTGCTTTGCTCTTGTGGACTTTGCGGCCGGGCCTTCCGCCATCTCTTTCCGGGCTTCGTTTCCCTGTGGCCTCCTTCCGGGTGGGCCCTTCGTCGGTCTTTTTCGTCTGATTGGACGTTTCGCTAGTCCTCAGATCGTGGGTGGGTGGTGGC
>BHFT01056189.1:0-50534 GCA_004320025.1 Laticauda laticaudata
AGAAGATAAGACAGGTCCTTGGAGGTTAAAGGTCTTTTGGGGACAAGTGGGGGAAGGAAAACTACAGAGTCAGGAAGAGAAGTTACAGAACACTAAAGGAGAGACCGTCACCTACTGTTGCTGAAGTCATATTTCCCTGTAAAAAAAAAAAAAAGTCGAGGTTGGTGCAATGATTACCATTGAGTTTTGTATTCTAATTGTGTACAATCCTTTTGTTGTTGGATTGAAGCTGAAATAATTCATGTGACAGAGGTCAGGACATTTGCAATAGATAATTGATAATGTACCTCAGAAACACATTAGAACTCAGGTCTGAAAAGAGGGCATAAGTTCTAGTTGTCTAAAAGTTTTTAAAATATTTCAAGTTTGGTGGCATAAAGGTATCAATACACAACAGAGTAGAGGAGTGGAGAACTCTTCATCATGAAATATTTTTGGACTTTCAACTCAAAGAATTGCATTAATGTCGATATGCTATAGTGGGAATGTATAAATATGTTACGAGTATATATTTTCCAGGAAATGTTTTGTATGCCCATAAATTTAGTAGTGTGTGATATCACCAAAAAAGAAAAAACTCCGTTAGGATTAGGTTTAACGAACTCTTAATATGCCTTTTTCGCTATGTAAGTTACAGTGGGCTGGTAACAATAAGAAGATATTAGAGATGGGTAATTTCAAGGTCCTTGATGGAGTGGTTTGGATCGCATGCAACAAGGGTCTTGACTATCAGCTTGTTATTATTTTTTAAAGGATTTATTTTTGCCAGTATGCGCAGACAGAAGACATTTTTGGTTTGTTTGGATTTGAAGTTGGGCCGACTTGTTTGACTAATTCTGACACAATAGTCGAGGTCGTAATTGAAGGGTAGCAAGTATTGTCACTGGTGTTGAATAGCTTGTACAGTCATCAGCAAAAAGCAATGAGTTGCCTACTTAATTATGATCACAGAGGTCATATTATGTAGCGGAAAAGAGAGTTGGATCTAGAACTCCTGCCTTTGGGGGACACCATTGGTTGACAGGTACAGGATTTGATAGAGCGCTCCCTCATTTTGACTGTTGGGATCGCCTGTTTGACAGGAATGCAGGCTATCCAGTTTATGGACAGGTGTGGCGGGAGAATAATACGCCATAGATTTTAGTTTTAGCAAGTAGTTTTGTCATGTACGGGCAACTGAATCAAAGGCTATTTGCAGAATGTCTAGATGTCAATAGTGTCCTATTGTTTTGCCCTGATCAAGTTGTGAATAAGTTCCATAATGTTTTGCCAGTGTAGGAGTTTGCAGATTACAGGATAGTTTTTTTTCCTGAAACCAAATATTGTTTTGTTAGAAGCAGTAAGGTTGTTTGTCTCTTTATAAGGCCCTGTCCGCACTTGCACTTCATGGATTGCAAAGAGGATGTAAAACGAATAAAAAAAAGCTTGCCATCTGTGTGGAAAAACGCTATGTCATTGAACGTTATGTACTCATTGCATAGTCGTTTTCATACGCTCTACTCCGTCGAGCTAAAATGAGCATACCCGTCACTACAGATTTCAATCCGCGCAAAGAAGTTTTGAGCTGCACAAAACTTTGTGAACAATGAAACTTTCCCACCGTGTAGCGATGTTCATACTTACCGCGACATACGACACAAACGTTTCTAATGTGCTGTTTTATCCGAACAGAAAGACGTCCGCTGTATCCTCTGATCCCTCTGGTCACCCTTGCAACTGAAGATCCGCTGTCAGCTGAATAGGAAAGGGGGATGGAAACAAAAGGTACACGGAATGTCTATACATGGTTAGTGAGAGGATGAGATGCGAGTGAACAGTTTGCATAATCCGATATAACATCCACCTCGGCATCCACCGTTTTCTTTTCCTTTAGGTGTACATGATGCAATCCGCTCATCACGCTATGCGTCCGCTTCGCAATATCCTCCCGGAACCCTAGGCTCTATGAACATCCGTTAACATCCCGCCACATTACTACCCATCCTTCTTTTCCGTTCTTTTCTGTTCTGTTTATGCAAATTTTCACGATCACTTTTTGGAGCAAGATGAACAACAGGATGGAGCCACCCAGAATTTGCTCATACCGCTGTGTCTTTATGCATACGTTTTGAGTCCGTCGAGCCAGTGGGACCGGGCCTTTGAGTGGAGGCTATAATGGATTGTTATAATTGATTTCCATGACTTTTACAGTGTGTGCAGCATAAGGAGATTGGTCTGTAATTTCACTAGGCTTGGGGTCTCCCTTTTTGAAGATGGGATGAACCATGGCTAGTGACCAAGAGAATTTGGCAAGGAGCTGGTCTCTGAAATAGCTTTTTCAAAGATTATGACTTAGAGGTTCTGCAATGGCGTGGATAGGCTTTTTTAATAAAGTAGGGCACATAGTCCACGCTACGTCCAATAAAGTAAAGATAGATTTTGGCGTTGGCGATAGTGCTTTTTTCAAACATTTCTTCTGTGAAGATCAATATGTATTAGATCATTGTAGTGTGTGGTTCAATTTAGGAAAATATTGGGCATGATCCATTGCTGTTTACAAGTTTGGAACCAAAGAATGTATGTAAAGCAAGTTTTTGCTTTAATGGTTTCATTGTTACAAGTCTTTACTGTTAGGTCCTGTTCAAGGGTGGGGATGTGACTTGAGTTCTTTAAGCTTTGTTGTTTGCAAAATTGTAGAAAGCATGGGTGGGAAGTGGTTGGGTGGTAGGATAGGATATTCCTCTTGTTTAATGTGATGATTTGTGCACTTTCAGGATCTTTATTATGGTGCATAAATTTTTTGGGCATTGGTATTTGAAAGTTGGCAATGTAAAGGCCCAGATTTATTGTTTACGCCAAAGAGATTCTTTTTGGGATTGGAGCATTCGCTTATTGTTGTTAATTTTTATTTTTTATTTTATTATTATTATTATTGTAAGTTGTTTTTTCTTGGGGTTTTGGGAGTTGTTAATGGTATGAATAGTAGTTTTGATGACTCTTTTGACTTCAAGTAAAAATATGTTGTAATGGTCTTAACCAGTAATTGCACCGAGTGAGATAGAAACTTGCCAATGCAAGGGATGAGAGATCGTTGTCTTAGGATCAATAGTGGCTTTTTAAATTTGATAATGGGGATGCCCATCTATGGATTATTTGTTGTGAGAATGTATGTTAAGACATAAAGTCAATCATGCTTGTGGTCAGCTATTGGAAAAGGGTTCTTTAGTTGTATTCCGTAAATTGAATTCAGGACTGTTACAAGGAAGATGAGATCGAGCAATTGTTAAGGATCAAGTGTTGTTGGTTACTGAGTTGTTCCCAGTCCCAGATTTGTTAGCAGAGCATTGTAGAGGTTGCATGTTATCTGGTCAGTTTTTTATATTCGTTTTGGGTGTCCAATTAAATAAGGAGGTAGATAATTGAAGTCACACAAGAAAATAAAAGCGTCGTGGACAAGAGATTGCCCAGTTTGTAGTGAATTTACTTGTTTACATGTCGATGTCGTAATCAGGGATCTATGTAACATAATAAGTTCTTGGGTAACTTGGATGTTTTTTAGAATGTAAGGGACTTTTTATAAACAATAGCAACACCACTTCCTCTCGGATTTCAGCGGATCCTGATCAGTAACATAATAGTCTCTTACTGTGATAATGGAGTCAGGGGAGAGACGCATATGAGCCATGTTTGACAGACAAATATAATGTCGAATTTAGCTGTATTTAGTAAGAGGAGAAATTCAGGTATTTTATTTACAAGGCTTCTTGCGTTGAGTAGCTTGCATTTAAGGTCAGTTGTAGTTGGAATTGAGGTAGTTAGGAGTTTGTGTGCCTAGTTTTGGGTGATGGTGGATTGGATAATGTAGAGTTGGATGCTGAGTTGTGGGTCCATGACTTACTTTTGATACAATTAGCACAGTAGTCAATGTATAGGTCCTTCTCTATATCTACTGGCTTGGTTATACTTGCCAAGGATCTCCTCCCATGGCACCTATCTCCTAACAATGATGTGAGAGATAGGACTTGTTCTGTCTTTTTGGTAATTATCAGGTAAACTTGTGTATTAAAATGTCAATATACTTTTTGTAACAAATAAATGAAGACCTATTCCAGTCAAAACAGCAACTTTAAAAGAGAATTAACATGAGACTCACACTATTTTAGGGAATACGTAAGTTAGTAATGGTCTGTTACATGTTTTCATTATAAAATACTACAGAGAAATTGGAATGAAATTTCAGTTTATTCCAAACCACCCAAAAAAATCTTAAGAGAAATTATTTCTTCTGGCACAGTCTGGAATATGCATAAAAGTACAGAAAATTATTGAGCTGGCAAAGATAAAAGATATAAAATAAGGATTCAAAACAACACACAAAAGCAAAACAATCATCTGAACTCAATCCAACAGCTAGTTAAAACATATTGACTTATTTCTATAGAAATTGTAATTTTTCTTGGATTACATTGCTTCCTTTTAACTGGACTTTACTTTTTTTCCTGGAAATTCCAATTTAATCTGAAGCTTTCAGAAACTCTGTTAATTTTTTTTTCTCAGCTTCAGTCCAACAACAATTTCTTAATTTTTTCATCAGTGTTTAAAATTTAGATTTTTTTCTTTTCAAATACAGAGTTCAAATACTTTTGTGTATGTCAGAAGTCATCTTCATTCAGGAGATATGTATATTTAAACTAGGATACTCGTTAGCATGTAAGCTAATGTCAGGTATTAGTGGTGAAAGTGAAGATTTGCAACCCATATTCTCACCAAAGTAATACATCCAGTTGCACAGTTATTTGTGAATTTCTTGATTTATAAAGCAGTTCTTAAATATTCAAAACTTATGTCTTGTAACAGCCAGTATCTCTTCTCCTTTGTCTTAGTGGCTGCATACCAATTTCATTTTGCAAAAAATAATTGTTTTATTCATGGAGAAAAATAATCAGCACTCTCAATTAGAATCTTACTTTCTTACATTCTTCTTGCAAAATGGTTTGAGGAATTCTATTTTAGAATTTGAGATTTTCCATTTATTTGTTGTAACCATACACTCTGTTCTGAAATAGTGACTTCTTTCTCAGATATATCATACTTAAGAAAATTTCTCTTGACAATGAGATGAAGAATAAAGTTTTGAATTATGACTCCTTTTAAACTGAGAAAGTGACATTAATGAAGATTGTATTGGCTTCTTTTTGTCAGTCAAATTTCCTTGCACTTCCTATTATTGATTTCAGTGTTAAGGCTAGGTCACACTGGCCGACGGATGCAAAACGTATGCAAAAAGGACACAGCGGACAAGCAAATTTTGGGGGGTGGCTCCATCTGTTGTCATCCACTCCAAAAAGTGGCAAAAATTTGCATAAACAGAACAGAAAAGAAAGGAAAAAAACGGACGTGGGTAGTATGTAGCAGGGATGTTAAAGGGATGTTCATAGGAAGCCTAGAGGATGTATATAGGATGCAAACCGTTCACTGCTCATCCTTTCTATTTCCGTGCTACTAACGCTGTGTAGACGTTCCGTGTACCTTTTGTTTCCTCCCTCTTTCCGTTTTCAGCTGCAGCGGATGTGAGTTGAGGGGATGCCCAGAGGATGCAGAGAGGATACAGCGGACGTTTAACGGATGATAAACGGACATAGAACGTTTGTTGCTCGTATGTCACGGATTTACATCGTACACAGCGGAAAGTTCATCCGTTCACAAAGTTTTGTGCAGCTCAAAACTTCTTGCGCGGATGAAATCTCAGTGGACGGATGCTCAAAGGATAGAGCGTATGAAACACGTATGCAGTGAGTACACAATGGATGCATAGCGTTTTCCAATGGATGGCAAGCTTTTTGTAACGTTTTACATCCTCTTTGCATCTGTTGGTGCAGTGTGACATGGGCTTTAAAATGGTTTTACTTCTTAAGCAAAGAACCTCAACTCATTTGAATTCATAAGGCGGGAGTTAAATTGAATAAATGGAACAGAAATTATCTGTAAAATGTTCAGTATTCTTATCAGTATAAAACAAGGTCCAATTCATGTAATATATTTCAATCTATAGTATATTCTATAGCGCTGTTCACTTAAACAAGATCCAAAATTAAATTTATGAATGAGTTGATAACTTAACATTTCTCATATCTGTTTGATACTTCTAATGCAAAATAATACTTTTCTGATAATTATCCACATCAGATTAGGGTGCCATTTGCAATTATATAAAAAATCCACAGAGAAGTTATTTTAGTGCAGCAAGTACATGACAGAATAACCACATGGCACAGTCTTCGTTGTCTACGATCAGTATTGGCTATTATTGTGGATAAAAACATGTTTTGCACTTTTAGCTTCAACATTTCTGAAAAATTCACTCTCTTGATTAAAGTAATAGCCAAAAAAATTGTGTTGCAGTATTTTTGGGGAGACAGATACAGATTTGCAAGAGCTTCAAGCATCAATGGAGCAGTTACTTCGAGACCAACCCAGTGATGAATTTAGTGAAGAGGAAGAAGCAACATTAAAAGCCGAATGCCGACAAAATGATACAGAAACAGAAGATGATGGCAACAATTTCAGCAGTGAAAGTGCTTTTAATGAAGAATGGCATTCAGGTATGCTTCGGTTCTGTAATTGTTTTGTAGAAAGGTAAGTATGAAAATTTCAGTCATCAACTTGTATGATGTTTAAATAAAGTTAACCTTAAGGACAAATCATAAGGACAATGTTCCATATATATCCATTTGTCAAATTTACTCAGCAACATTTTATTTAGCATTAATTGAACTAATAGGTAGTTTGAGATTGAACTATTGTTGTCCATGTAAATAACTGCAAAATGGCCATTAAAAAGAGAATAGTGGTACTCAATTATTGATTGCCCATTGCTACAGGTATGAACAGGAATTTTCTTGATATAGGTCATACCGAAGGTCTGTCCAATCTACCACTGTATATTTAGGACTAATGTGTCAGCATCCTTCAAAACTGAATTTCTAATTTTACAGAGCAAGAGTTTACAGGTAGAGAATGTCTTGCTACATTTGACTTTGAGATTTGTGCTAAGTGTGGAAATTGTTGAAGGTGTGTACAGTCCGAAGTTATTTAATTTGATACACAAAATAATTAAGATATATGGCAACTTTTTGAAACTTTTTCACTTGAGATAATGGGAAATAATTATTTATTTTCCATTGGTTAGAATCAATCTCAAATATAATGTTCAGTTCTGAACAATTCAGAAAAATTGCTAAAAACTCAAAGAACATGATTAAAAGTTAAAACTTACAAAAGGAGATAGAAACTGAGGATATTTAGAAACAACAGTGGAAATTCATCCTTCAGATACCTGAAAAGATGTAAGTAATTCAAGACTTGTTCTTTTGCATTCCAAGTACAGGACATAGAATAATAGATTTAAGTTACAAGAAGTTAGATTTTGATTAACTGTTAGAAAAAGATTAATTAACAGAGCATTTAAATTATCCAAAGCTCGCGGGTAGCTCTTAATTGGATCAGTTTCAGCAGAAAGTAGACAGTGCCCTTCAGGGTCCCTTTCTGATCTATGATTTTAATATTGTAACATTTATTACTTTCATTAATGCTATTTTATAGTGAGCAAACCTTTTATAAATATTATTTTGCCATTGCCATAGGGATAATCTGTTGCTATGTCACCAGAATTCCATTGTTGTGGGAAGTACTTTATATGATAAGCTGAAAAAGATCTGATGAAATTCAAGGCAGCATGGTTTGAATATTGTTTTCAATGCATAGTTACCAC
Organism: Laticauda laticaudata; assembly: GCA_004320025.1. NCBI lineage: Eukaryota > Metazoa > Chordata > Lepidosauria > Squamata > Elapidae > Laticauda > Laticauda laticaudata. The sequence continues at coordinate 7,751 of BHFT01056189.1, forward strand.
CTTGCAGACTAAAAAAATATCACATTTCAGTCTACATAGTTATTAATGATTGGTTGCAATCAATGTTCATTATGTAGATACAAGATCTTGATGTGAATTAACTAATGCTTAATAGATGTAAATGTGAATTGATTTTTTTGTTTTTAATGTTAAATGCTGCTTGAGTTTGTGTGCTTCATTTTTTTTTTATATTGGGAGTTTATGGGGGAACATATGTTTATGTTCTTGAATGTCAGATTCTTCCCCAGTACCAGGAATGTTCTGTGCTTGCAGATGCCTAGACAAGATCCCTGTGGTTAATTTTTTTTTACCCTGTGGTACATTGTTTTCTAAACTTGATATTTTTGAAATAATAATTGTAAATGCAGTAGAAATGAATATACATTGTAATTAGTTCTTAAGGTAGTTGAAGTTAAACCAATTTATACTAATTTAAATTATAAATCTTCAGATCACATTGTTTCAAGACTGACTAGTGACTACTATAGGAGCCATGATGGTGCAGTGGTTAGAATGCAGTATCACAGGCTGACTGCTCACTGCCAAGAGTTCAGTCCTGACTGGCTCAAGGTTGACTCAGCTTTCCATCCTTCTGAAGTCGGTATAATGAGGACCCAGATTGTTAGGGACAATATGCTGATTCTGGAAACTGCGTAGAGAGTGCTATAAAGTGGTATATAAGTCTAAGTGCTATTACTATTGCTACTTTGACACTTAGATATGCAGCCATATTATTTTATTGTAATATTTGCATATAATCATATGAAGCTATAGAATATTCATAATAAGCTTTGAGCATGCATATGACAACTTCAAAATTTAGACATGAACTGGAAAAAGGATAAAATAAGTAATGCTACAATAAAAATTGGAATGCTGAAATGTTTTCGCATATTTCTTCATAGACAATAGTGATGGTGATAATGCCAGCGAATGTGAAGAATATAATAGTGTGTTCAGTCATCTAGAAGAGCTGAGATGTAACCTGGAAAAAGAAATAGGCTTTGAAAAATTCATTAAAATTTATGAAGAAATAAAGGTTTGTAGAATGTTTAATATGAAGAAAATGGAGCAAAATTATCATCTAGTAATAATGATCTCCTTTATAAGATTGAGAACTTTTAAAATGAAATTAAGTTAATATAGTTATTTTTCAAATGAGTTTTAACATACAGTTTCTTAGAGATGTTCTAAGTCAGGGGTGTTAAACTCGTTGCCCAAGGGCTGGATAGTAACATAATGGCCACGTCCACCCCCAGTTTAGCGGAGGGGAAAAAAGTTACGATATGTCACGTGACGACGGCACATGACGTTGCAAGTTTGACACCCCTTCTCTAAGTAATTCATGTGTTCAGGAGCTAGAGGCCCATTTATCTGATTCTTGATAACATCTGGTTGGTGGAGTATCCTGTATGTTTTCTGCTAATCATTTTCTGAACAATAAGATTTAGAGACAGTCCTCCATAATTGCTAACTTCTACTACCCTTCTCAGATTTCCACTGAAAAGGAAGCTTAATAATGATAGTTTTTACTTAGATTTACGTTAAGAGGTACACTTTTATGCCTTATGTTCTAGGCTATACATGAAGATGAAGATGAAAGCATTGATATTTGTTCAACAATAGTTCAAAATATATTAGGAAATGAGCATAAACATCAGTATGCTAAAATTCTCCATTTAGTAATGGCAGATGGAGCATACCAGGAAGGTAAATATCTGACAAGCACATGTTTTCTGTTTTCTGCTGACTGCCTATCCATGGTTAGCTAGTTATTGTGTACAGTGCTGTATTATGTTGCTCAACAGTTGTTTCTATATATACTAGAAAGTTATATACAGTATTTTTAACTGTAAATGTTAAATATAGAACTACTTCTTTAACCTTTTGCCAAAATTCTGCTAATTGATAGGATTCTATCCAGGAGTAATATCTTCAGCTTGGGTTTGCTCATTATTTGGATAGAACATAGTCCAATTTGTCATATTGCAATTTGTAATTGTACATTTTTCTATTTAATGTTTTAATGGAAATTTTATTAGATGTGTTCATACTGTAGAAAGTAAATATGCTAAAATATATTCAGGGTTTTGTGTAATTATGTTATTGACTTGGTGTGATGTTAATATTGATCTTGATCTTTTGCTGATTATTAAAAGAGGCAAAAATAAGGTTTTGCCAGTTCCTGACATTCTTTCATAACTAATATGAAACAATTTTACAGATGTCTAGTATTAATACAAATTGAGTTGTATTATTACTAATACCTCTATCAAATCTAATTTAAAGTCTATCTAGGGTTATCATTAAATTGATGTATGTCATATGCTAAATAAATTTGATGCAGATATAATATTGCATCATGGTTAGCTTCTAAAACAGAGATGGAAGGTTGCAGAAGTAAAGGGGGGAAAGGCACATGATTCTCCTACAAGTTAAATACTAGTGTTCTGATTGATATCTAAATGTTATATTTGTACCACACTATTTATTAAAACTAGCTTTTTGTTCACATAAGAGAAGTATATATCTCTAAAACATTAATATATAAAGCAACATGAATCATGGTAAAATTAAAAATTAAATTGAGAAGACTAACTGAAGTATAAAAATAGAATTTGTTATTTATTTAACACTTTTCATTATTTCTTAGAAGGCAGTATTTGTTGTTTTTTACTAGATTAGCAGTTCTGAAAATCTGCTTGCTAAAAACTGTTTTTCCCATAATTAAATATTTTAAAATCTTTCTTTGCAGACAATGATGAATAACACGTTTTGGTGACATTCTAAGCAAAAGCAGGTGCATGGATTTTATTCTGTAATAACAAACTGTACAACAAAAATAACACTTTATTGGAACAGACATAAAATGTTGTTGGTTGCATGAAGAAAATAGAAAGAAACATGACTCTTTTCACCATTTTATAAGTATTTGTTGAAATAGCTTCAATCCTTCAGTAAGACATTGAAGACTGCTCTATTTAAAATTAATTACAAGGAATAGAAGGACTGACTCAGAAATAATTTAAGTTTGAAAGTATCATGTATGAACAAGCATATGATCTAAGCAGTAAAAAAGAACAAACAGAATAATATATTTTTGTGCTCCTAACAATCTTCTTAAAAACCTCTACTGCTATTGATGAAATTCTTAAAGATGACTTTGTTTTCTGCTTAGGATGACCATTTTTCAGGAATACTTGATTTTCAGTGCATACAATTTGGAAGTAATTTCCCTGAAATTAGTGGAACATTTTGCATGCATTTAATATTAACTTTATTTTTTAATTTTGCTGTAGAATATGAATGTAAAATTATTTACAATTCTCAGTATTTATGTCATTTTTCTCTTTGAAATCGCTCAACTCAGTTTCAATACAGTTTTTGGCAGCTTGCAGCATTGATTTTCCACTGTAAATCAAAGAAGCTTTCAGAAAGTACTCTGGTCGCAGCGAAGTCAGCTGCTTTTTTCAATCGCCTGTAACAAGGCTATCCTAGCAAAAACAAATGCAGTATTGCTGTTGTTTTGAAAGTTAGATGCATATTCTATAGTTGGGTTGTTTAAAAGGAAGAAGCTGGATTTTTTTTCCCCTATGCTCTTTTCTCACTGAAAAATAATTATTTAATGGGGAGAGAGAATTTTTGCAAGATGATGAGTCAAAGCATTTATAGTATGTAACAGTATTGACCAGCTGAATCAGCTGTATAACAACGGTTTATGTTGAAAATATAATTCTGTATTTCCTGGCTAACAATGGAAAGTGGAATGTATATAAAGTACAATTAAAATTTTAAAATAATTATAACTATATGAAATAAATATTGGAGATGTTTGAATGGTAGTTTGGATTTTCTTGATTTATGCAGCTAATGAATTTCCATGTTTATATCCCAGGAAAAAGAAACAAAATTAAACATATTTTGTATTTATTTTAAACTAAAAGTTAATTTGCGCTACAGGCATTTATAGAAAAATATATGCATATATTTTATGAAAATAAATTAGGTTCCAGACGGCAAAAGGCAAGAAGCTTTCTTACTGACTATATAATCATTAGTTGAAATAGAAATTGCTTTCCATGGAATGTTCCCTCCATAGATATGAACAAAATCTACAAGAATAGACAATTTGCTGGATTTAAACCAACCTTCTAAACTAAAAGATAGAAAATAAAATTTAAAAGGCATTATATATAGTTTTCTCTTCATCTCTAGAATATTCCCTCCCTGCAATTTTAAGAGGCTCTCAAAATAGGAAATAGCTTATTTTCCATTTGAAAGTAATGTAAGCAAATTCTCATTCATTTAAATAGTACATTTGACACTGAACCCCAAAATTAGAATGTTAGTTTTCTGGACTGTATAAAGGTTTATAAACAAATTGGCTTTCTAATTAACAGACTACATGAACAGATGTACATTTTTTTATTTATACAGTATCCAATATTATTTAATACTTGATATTTATAAGGANTTTTTTTATTTATACAGTATCCAATATTATTTAATACTTGATATTTATAAGGAAAGAAAACATTAAACAATTTACGTGCATCTTAACAACTGATACAATCTTTATTGTCAATTGCTAAACCCTTGAACAGGGAATGATATGTATCTAGATTGTACTATGAATAAATGTATCTTTTTGCTGTCTAATTTTCCCTGATCATAAATTTGTATTTTAAATATTTCAAAAGAAAATATAGAAATTCTGCATCTAATAATTTGGTCTTAGTCAGCCTGGAGTAAATCCTGCTTGTACATAGTTTTCCTTGTCCAAATTGTGTTAATGTATCACAGCCATCTCAGAACTACTGCCTGCCATTCTCTGTAAAATTCATACTATATCATCTCTCTTTGTGGAACAGAACTATCCAGGTTCCTTGGACATATACAGATAAAGAGATCTTACTTAGCCATGTTTAGTATTGTGTTATAGTAGAACTTACAGAGCAGTAGCAATTGCTGGTGGTGGAAGCATATGTTGTTTGTTGTCAGTCGCAAAGTCATGTCTGACCCATCGTGACCCCATGAACAATGTTCCTCCAGGCCTTCCTGTCCTCTACTTTCCCCTAGAGTCCCTTTAAACTCATCCTGACTGCTTCAGTGACTCCATCCAGCCACCTCATTCTTTGCCGTCCTCTTCTTTTGCCCTCAATCGTTCCCAGCATTAAGCTCTTCTCCAGTGAGTCCTTCCTTCTCATTAGATGGCCAAAGTATTTGAATTTCATCTTTAGGTTCTTGCCTTCAAAAGAGCAGTCAGGGTTGATTTCCTCTAGGACTGACTAGTTTGATCACCTTGCAGTCCAAGGGACTCCCAGGAAACATATAGAAGGAATTAAAAAACAATAAATGAAAATCCTAAAATCCTTATAGTCTGAAACATACATTCTTGCTGGGCATTTTGAAAACAATAAAAAATTGGTTGATGATGCAAATATCTCCATTCCAAATATTTCATAGTAGAACTATATTTTACCTGAGACACTGGGCTGGTTAAGGAAATTTCTTCAAACTGCAAGGCATGCGAAAGAAGCAAGGCAGCTAATCAGTGTGAAATATTTCTTCCTTTAGAAAAAGATAGATGAATTACTTATTTTCAGTTTTAAGCAGGATTAACAAGCCCAAGTAGTTTGGGAATGAATAGCTGTAGTACCAATCCAATCCAAGAGTATTAAAAAATAAGAAGTAAAGCAAAGAGATAACCCTACTGGGATTTGCCTCCCCCATTCATGCCAGCAGGGGAAGCATGCTGTAAGCCCACCCCCCACCCACATCAAGGAATTCCAGCTGGCAGGATCCAGGAGAAGGGCCTTCTTTGCCATGGCTCCTGTTCTTTAGAACATCTTACTTCATGAAGTGAGATTGGCTCCCACCCTTCTGCAAGAGCCTGAGGACCTGGCTCAGCCAGATGGCTTGGGGCCCTACTGGGGGAACATCACATTGGATGTGGTTGTTGAATTAAATGTAATACCACTACCATTCCCATCCTGTTTTTCCTCCTCCATCTTTTAACTATGTTTTATCTTGATTGGATTTCTATTTTTATTTTTTAAATATATTTATGTTTTAGGATTTTAATGATGAAATAGTAAAAGCCTTCCAGAGTCTGCTACGAGATGGATGGCAAATAAACTCAATAAATATAAAAATAAGAAAAGACCAATCTTCTGCAGATATTTCTTTTTTTATTGATAATGATTGTAGACCAAAACTAGATCAAATAACATATAGGAGCTAGTCACTTTATACTGTACAGGCTGTACATATAATGACCACTTGTTCAGTGATTGTTCTAAATTATAGTGACACTGAATGAGGAGACTTAAGTCTAGTCCTCATAATTGTGGCTCTTACAACATTTCTAATCATGTGATATCAATTTAGGAGCTTGACAACTGACTTCCCAGCGATCATCTTTGAAAAGGACTTTCAGACGTGCCCCAGTCTGTTCTCACAGGAGAGTAAGACTCATGATTCTCTTTGGTTGACACAGAGAACCTTTTACTGAAAGAAACTGGTTGCAGTAAACTCATGTGCAATCTAGTGTTCCCATGCAAAATACAAAACTATTCTTTTCATTTCCCACTCCCACCAGTCCCCTGGCTAGCCAATGCAATGCTGGTAAGACGTTTTGGGAAACCAAAGTGTCAAACTGGTAATATTCCATTCTCAGGGTAAATGGCCTTGAAGATCTTAGTACAAGCTGGTTTAACAGTCTTCTTTCATTGTCACTCCCCCCTCCCTATTTCCCATATTTAAATTAACAATAGCACCCAGTAACCCCTAGCCTCCCTCCCCTTCCTGTCCTAATGGCAGGATCCAGTGAGGCACAGGCGGCAATGGTGGACCTGACATACTCCTCTGAATACAGACATTAGTCCTAGAGAAGCAAAAAACAATAAAAGGGAGAGAGAAAAACACAAGACAGTTAAATAGTTAGCTTGCTTAGCTTTATTGGGATACTGATTGTGGAAATGTTTTAGGAGTCTGATGGCTTTAACATAGTACCAGTCAACCCACTTGGTTTTGGAAGGAGGAAAATCCATGCAATTAAACACTATATCTTCCTTCAGTGCCTACAGGAATCTAGAATATCTTTAATTTCAACCTCGATCATGAGGGATTCAGGCAGTTGAGGCATTGTGGGACACAGCAGTGATATAATTTCAAAGTTTGAGGAGTCTGGACTCATCTAAAGGATTTTGGCAAGTTCAATTGTTACTATATTTATGATTTGTTTGATGGGAAACTGGCCTATATACTTGAGTCCTAGTTTTTTGGCTGGTTGCCTAGACTGCAAACAACTTACTGAAAAGTAGACCCAGTCGCCTATTACAAAGTCTTTTGGTTTCGTGTGCTTTTTATAAGCCTGTTTATAGGTGTCTCGTCTCCTCAATTTGATTTCCTTACTACAGTCCAGGTATTTCACAATTCAGAAATCCAATCTTTTAGGGAAATTATTGATGGGTCACTTAGAGGCAGTTTAGGTATGGAAGCAAAATCCTGAGCAGTAGCTACTTTAAACAAAGTGAAACATGCTGCTGTACATGGAATTGTTATAAGCCACTTCAGGAAATGGTAGGAGATCTGTCCAGTTATCTTGTTGGTAATTAATGTAGCATCTCAGTTATTTTTCCAAAATGGAATTTGTAAGTTCATATACCCCCATTAATTTGTGGAAGATGACTAGAACTAAGCCTCTGATCCGTCCCTAAAATAAAACTCTTGCCAAAACATGGAGGTGAACAGCATCCTACAATCTGAGATTATGTGTTGCAGGACTCCGTGCAGTCTATAGACATGCTGTACAAATAATTTAGCTAGTAGTATGCATGCTGAGGGGATCTTCTGCTACAGCACAAAGTGCTTGGAGAATAGGTATGTTCTGCTTGAAGAATAGGTCTGTTAATACCTAGATTACCATGTTTCCCAAACTCTCAGGGAGTTTCATTATGAAGTCCAAGAAAATTCCCCTCCATGGTGCATTTGGCTCAGCCACTGGCTGGAGGAGACCTTGAGTTTTTCCTTGGCACTTCTTCACCGATGTACAGACTGGGCAACTAGCCACATAATTTTCAATGTCTTTCTTTAGGAACAAATATATATCCACTATATATAAGATGCCTTTACCAAGTATATATAAATACTATATATACAAATATCTTAATCTCTCTTTTATACAGAGATATTAGCACTTAATATTACAATTAATTACTTTGTCAATTCATCAATTTGTATATTCAATTAATCCATCATTAATTAATTCTTCATTAATCAACCAATTAGTTAAACTGTTACTGAAATTTACATTTGCTTCAGACTCTATTGCATCAGCCTTTTTTTTCCCTTTCCCTTCTCTGTCCTTGCCACTGATGAAAGAAAAGCAATTTTCTTATGGTCCTGGCTTGATTCTTCATCAGTTTCTCATGCAGCAGCTCTCAATTGCCAATCTCCTCCCAAGTCAAAATAACACAGTTCTGTCCAATTTTGTTCCTCCAAGTTCGCCCAATTTTCTAGTCACTTTGTTTAGTTAAATTGGCTAAAACCTTTCCTTTACAAACACTGCTATTCACACTGCCAGATCGCTGCCAAGTTATCAGGCTTCCACCCACTTGTTTTGGAGAATCACTGTTCAACCATCCACAATTCACAAACTTTCCCTCTTCTGATAATACTCTCCACCTTTTGTGATATTGGATTTCGCAGATCCCACTTGATGCCACAGTCCGTTGTCTTAATTCTTCTTTCTTCAATTTGGTCATCGGGACTTCGGATCTGTCATTAAGGAATGACAGGACACTTGCATGCTGGGTTTAAAGGGGTTCACTTCATCGCAGTGGGTGGTCACCTTCCACCTCGCTGTTCCCCAGGCTTCCCCACTCTACCACGAATCCCTTCAACACTTGTGTGCCCTCTGGGGGCCTCCAAATGTGAAGATTCGGATCAAAGGAACGGAGCCCATTCTCCTTTCTCCGTATGATGATGTCACCACCAGAAGTCAAGAAATTGAGTTTTAAGGAACCATCTGATAATTGAAGTCTGCCACAATGAAGAAAATATAATTGATTGTAACCAATGCTTAATAGTAATAGAATAAAAATTCAGAAATATTATTTAATAAAAGGAAAAAAGAAAAAGGAAACACAAATAAGTTGACATCTCAAAGGGTTTCTAGAAATTTCAAACTAAAAAATGAGGAAAAACATTGAATTTTAAAGAATAGGATTAAAGAATGTAATTTGAATGATGAGTAGACTCACAAATAAAAAAACAATTCATTATGAACATGATTTGTTAGAAGAAAACTATATTTTGTACTTTTTATTGATAAGCATATTCTGGGAGTTCACATACCTGAAATTTGCCTGGGTTGAAAAAGACAGGAAACTTTGGTCCAAAGAATTTAAATTACTAGGAAAATACAGGCATATTTTAGAAGCAGTACCCCTCTTCCTCTAGTACCTTCCTATTTAAGATTAGCTTTAGGTATTCAAAATTCTTACATAATTATAACTAGGTAAATCAAGAATTCTCAAAATTTGTGATTTCCCCTTCCCCAATTTTAATAGAATCTGTTTGAAATCCCCATTGTACAAAATCAATGAGCTCCTCCCAAGCAGTAGTTAGTGTGACAGTTACCAGTTTAGTATCAAATGGGATTCTTAGACCCTTTTTATTTCCTTGCTACTATATCAGATGGCTCTTAAATTTAACAAATATCACTCTGATTCTGTGGCATCTCTGCTTGTAATTCAATCTCTTATGCATCCTTTCTAACAGCAACTGTCACTGCCCTAGCCTTTGACAAGCAGAAAAAGCATTGCATTTGTTCCAGGAGGCATCTACAAGGGAATCAACAGTGCCAAATGATAGGCATAACTGGGACAATTGTAACTTGCCCCCTTTTGCATGTATGCAAAGGGCAAGAATTCAGCCACCTGATTATTGTTCTCATGTGACATTGTAATCCATTTGTGAAAAATTAATACATTTTATGATTCAGTAGCTTGTAAAATCACCTTTAGCAGCAATAGCTTGAAGTAATCATTTTCTGTACGTTATGATTCTTGATTCTTAATGTATCTTTTCTTTTATGTATACTGAGGGTATTTACACCAAGACAAATTCCTTGTGTGTCCAATCACACTTAGCCAATAAGGCTATTCTATTCTGTTCTGTTCTATTCTATTCTATTCTATTCTGTTTTCTGTTCTGTTCTATTCTATTCTATTCTATTCTATTCTATTCTATTCTATGACTTTACCAGTCTCTCACATCGTTGTGGAGGAATTTTGGCCCACTCTTCTTTACAACAATGATTCATATACTTGCATACTTGGTTTTTAGTAAGACATTTCACAAAGTAGACTACAACCTACGTCTTGGTAAGCTAAAAAATGTGGGATAGACAGCATCACCCCCAGATGGATTTGTAACTGGCTGACAAATTGTACTCAACATGTAGTCCTCAATGAAACTACATCTACATAGAAGGAAGGAAGCAAGGTTCTCTTTTTGACCCAGTATTCAACATTTTCATAAACAATTTAGACGGGGGAATAGAAGGGGAACTCCTCAAATTTGCAGACAACACTAAACTGGCAGGAATAGCCAACACTTCAGAAGATAGTCTTAAGATCCAGATGAACCTTGACAGACTTGAACACTGGGCCCTATCTAACAAAATGAAATTCAATGTAAAGAAAAGTAAGGTTTTACATTTAGGCAAGAAAAAATATGCAGGTTTACAATTAGGCAAGAAAAATCAAATGAGTCAGATTTCATCTAATCTGACTCAGATTAAATGAAACCTGATTTAATAGCAGTAAATGTGAGCGGGATCATGGAGTCCTAGTGGACAATCACTTAAATGAGAGCTAGCAGCATGTGGCAGCAGCCAAAAGTCAATGAAATCCTAGGTTGCATTAACAGAGAAAGAGAATAAAGATCATGTGAAACATTAATACCGCTTTATAAAGCCTTGATAAGACCACACTTAGAATACTGCATCTAGTTTTGGTCACCATATTATAAAAAAAGATGTTGAGACTCTGGACAGAGTGCATAAAACAGCAACAAAGATTGGACTGGAGGCTAAAACATGAAGAATGGTTGCAGGAATTGGGTATGTCTAATCTAGTGAAAAGGAAGGATTAGAGTAACATGACAGCAGTATTCCAATATTTGAAGCACTGCCTCAAAGAAGAGGGATCAACTATTTTGCAAAGCATCAGAAGGCAAGACAAGAATCAATGGATGAAAACTAATCAAGGAGAAAAGCAACCTAAAACTCTCCTAACAGAACAATTGATCAGTGGAACATCTTGCCTTCAGAAATTGTGAGTGCTGCATCACTGGAGGCTTTTAAGAAGAGACTGGATAGCCACTTGTCTGGAATGGTATACAGTCTTCTGCTTGAGTAGGGGATTGGATTAGAAGATCTCCAAGGACCCTTCTAACTCTGTTATTCTATTATTCAATTCATTGAGGTTTGTGGACATTTGTTTATGCACAGCTTTTTTGAGGTCCCACCATGGCATTTTCATCGGGTTGTGGTCTGGACTTTGACTGAGCCATTGCAACACCTTGATTCTTTTCTTTTATATCCACTCTATTCTAGATGTGCTGGTGTACTTGGTATCATTGTACTGATGCATGACTCAATGTCTGCCAAGCTTTAGCAATCAGAAAGATTATCTCACATTTGACTTTACAATAGTTTGGTACACAGAAGAGTTCATGGTCAACTCAATAACTGCAAGGTGCCCAAATCCTGTGGCTGCAAACCAAGTCCAAATCATCACCCTTCCACCACCATGCTTCACAGTTGCCATAAGATGTTTGTGCTGATATGCTTTGTTTGGTTTATGCCAAATGTGGCACTGTACATTATGGCCAAACATCTCCACTTTGGTCTCATCTGTCGAAAGGACAGTGTTCCAAAAGTCTTCTGATTTACTCAGGTGTAACTTTGCAGACCTAAGCCATGCTGCCATCTTCTTTTTAGAGTATTTTCTCCTGGCAATTGTTCCACACAAACCATACTTGTTCAGCCTTTTTCCAACTATACTGTCATAAACTTTCACATTTAACATGCTAACTGAAGCTTGTACTGTCTGAGATGTAACTCTTGGATATATATTTTTTTCAATTTCTCTTGAGCATTGCCCTTGGGATGAATTTACTGGGACGTTCATTCATGGAAGATTGGCAACTGTCTTGAAAGTTTTTCACTTGTAAATAATCTTCCTCACTGTGGAATGATGGACTTTAAATTGTTTGGAAATGTCCTTATAATCCTTTCCAGATTGATGGGTGGCAACAATTGCTTCTATAAGACAGGGGTCCCCAACCACCAGGCCCCAGACTGGTACCAGTCTGTGGATCATTTTGTTCCGGACCGCAAAGAATGAATAATTGTGATTAAAATATATACAAAAATATGTTTTTAGTAAAGAAATAGAAAAGAAGCCCTTTACTATTGGGGAAGAATTGATTTTGCCAGTCCTTGAAAAAGTGTTTCTGCGTGANTTGATTTTGCCAGTCCTTGAAAAAGTGTTTCTGCGTGAAACTGGTCCCTGGTACAAAAAAGATTGGGGACCACTGCTATAAGATCTTTGATTTCTTTATTGTTTAGCACAAACCTCAGTGCTGGAGACCAGCAAACTCCTAAAACTTTGGCTTTTATAGAGATAGTCACACTCACTGATGATCAATTGACCAAAGGCACTTGATTAGTAGCACAGGGATGCTTACTTAAGCCCATGTCACACTGGTCAACGGATGCAAAAAAGACACAGCGGATGAGCAAAATGTTCCATCCGTTGTTATCCGCTCTCAAAAGGGGCAAAAATATTTGCATAACCGGAGCGGATAACACGGACGCGGGGGGACGCAGGGCGGATGGAAAGCGATGCGGAACGAAGCCCAGCAGATGGGAGCGGGATGGCACATCCGCAGAGCTTCCGGGGGCCTCAGCAAAGCAGACGCGGAATGGATGAAGCGAATGCAGAGCAGATGAAGCGGATGCACAGCGGATGCACAGCGGAAGCCTAGCAGATGCCGGAGTTAATTGCGCGTGCGGGGAGGATGCATTGCGTCAGCCCCGCGGATATTAACGGAAGCAGCTCAGAAGCAGGTCGCCATTCAGAGGAAGACCTGCTGCCGGACGGATTGGCTGCCTTGCCTGCCTGCCTGCATGTCTGCCTGCAAGCCTTGCTGCCAGCCTTGCTGCCACCCTCCCTGCTAGCCTCCCTGCCAGCCAGCAACCCCACAACCATTCTGAAGCACAGCAAGCCTCAGCCATCTGCTGCCAGCCCTGCAAGAGGGACAGGGCTTACCATCCCGGCCCCTGGCCCTCACTCTGGTTCTGCTGGGGCTTCTGCAGCACGGGTCATTCTTCTGGGGCTGGGGCTTCTGCTGCTTCTGCTTTTGGAGGAGCTGATGACAAGCACTCCAGCACCAGCCACCTCCACAGCACCTGCACCCTTCACCCCTGAGACTGAGCGACCAAGAGGAGTGCCAGAGACTCATTTTTGTTTGATAGGCTTGTTTGTTAATAAAGTCTATTTTTGATTCACACACTTGCCTTCATTTCTTTTTTTTAATAAAGTCTTGCTGGAAACTTTTAGAAATGGTTTAAGCCTTTGCATGCTTGTGGGATGGGTTAAGATAGCAGTGGGATGGATTGAGATAGCTGTGAAATGGCAGGGATACCTTTGGGATGGGTAATAGCTGTGGATAGATAAACCTCCAGTGCAAGCATAGTGGGACTGTATGGTCCACCCTCCCAGGGTGCCACACCTATGGCCCTTCATTATCAATAATAATGTAATAATTATCCACACATGTCAACATAAACACAACTCTTTATTAAACGCCTGTTCATTGTAGGCCAACCAAAATACATGGCCCAATCTCATCCGTGTGATGAGACAGGCTGAAGGAAGCATCCATTAGCATTTACCATCCTGTTCTGCCACTCCACTGCTCCAGCTGGGGAGTTGCACCAGTGTTTTCAGGAGATTGCGCTGCTTCTTCGCCTCACGTGAGGCTCTGTTGGGGCCTTGCACAATCCTCAGTGTCGATCAGGTTTTGCCCTTGCCTCCATTCCCCAGGCTCCATGTCCCCATTGCCTTGTTGACGGTTCCAACCTGTTCTGCAAGACTGGGTAGCAGGTGCGCATGAGATTTGGCAGGATGCAGCAAGCTTCCACGATCCTCCTCACGGTCTCTGGGCTTGCTGCATGTTGGTGAGAATACCTGGAACCTGTTGGCCAGGATGCCAAAGGCGTTCTCCACCACCCGTCCTGCCCTGAACAGCCTGTAGTTGAAGATCCTCTCTTCACGGGTGAGGTATTTAGAGGGTGTAGGGCTTCATGAGGTAGGTTGTGAGGGAGAAGGCGTCATCCCCACGATGAAAGTAGGGCACATCTTGCGTGTCGTTGGGCAGCGGGTCTGGATCTGGGAAGCCCACCATGAGGTTGCTTTCCAGCCCCTCCTTGAGGTGACTGCGTTGTTATACCTGGGCATCTGAAGATGAGCCGTTGCCTGAAGCATCGATGTACATGAATTTTGTAGTCAGCATCGACCATGGTGAAGAGGATGATGCTAAGAAGCCCTTGTAGTTGTGATAAGTGGACCCCGACTTGGCTGGCGCTTGCAGGCCACCGTGCTTGCCATCTATGGCTCCAACGGTGTGGGGAAGTTCCACTTCTGATACCACTGCTCTGCAACTTTCTTCCATCCTTCTTCAGTGGAGGGGCACTGGAGGAGTTCCTCCTTGTATTCTTCGAATGATGGCCTTGCACCACTTCTCTGACAACAAAGCTGATGGTTCTGGGTGCACCTCCAGCCGTACTGCATGCTCCTGTAGGTGGTCCCTGAGGCCAGGTGGCGCAGAGTGAGTGCCACCTTGAGCCCAGGTTCCAGGCTGGCGGGAAGTTGGTGTTTGTCTTGGTTAACCGAGATAGGTCCCCTCTGCGAACGTTTTTTCCGTTTTTAAATGCTTTGTTTCCGCTTGGCATCCGTTCTGCATCTGTTCTGCGTCCGTCCACTTCCTCCCTGCGTCCGAGCAGATGCAAGTTGCGCGGATGCGCAGCGGGATGCCTAGCGGATATAGTGGATGCATAACGGATGCGTAGCGGATGCGTAGTGGATGCAGAACGGACGAACTGGATACATTTCCGCACAAAAGTTTTAGGCAGCCCAAAACTTTTGGAGCGGATGAAACGTCAATAAATGATGCTGGACGGATAGAGAGGAAGCAAAACGGGGCAGTGAGTACAATCACGTTTCAATGGATGGCAAGGTTTTTTGTCCGTTTTACATCCTCTTTGCATCCGTTGGTTCACTGTGACATGGGCTTTAGCTTCTTCATACCTATGGAAGCAGCAAGGATGCACATAGTTTTTCACACATGGCTTCTTCATTTTGCTTTTCTTTTTGTAAAGTACCTGATGATGTGGTGTTATATATCATGCATTATTTATCTGATGTTACTGTATATTTAAGAACTACTAAGGACCAGATGATTTTTACGATGTCCCAATATGTAAAACCATGAGGTATTTTCCTTTACACGACTATAAACTAGATTTTCAGATTGTAGTCTATCCTGTGTCTGCTGTGCCTTACCAACCAAATATCTTTGTCCTCAGAGACCAGTTCCCTTATTTTCAGATTTTTGATTGTCAATGCCTGTTCAAAGTTATCTGCATTTGTTTTCCTCCATCATAATCGAAGATGGGAGCATGTGGTATATAAGTTGTAATATGTTTATATACAAAACAAAGCGATATCACAACTGCCAATTCTTTAGCTAGTGCTGACATTCATGCACCCTGAGTTCTTCCCAAGAATCTAAGATATCCTAATATATCACCATAGTATATTTGTGGATCCAAGCAATGTGGCCTTTTCAAATTGTCAAATGGAAATTTTGTCAATGCTCAGGTTTTCTAAGTGCCATCCAAGATTTTTTGGTATTGTAAGTATGGCAATAGCTGCTGGGAGCACTATTGCTGATTTATTCTATAATCTTTCATTTTTTGTCAAATTTGAACCACTTTGCTTCTTTCGAAAATCTTAATGCTTTTCAACTTGTCAATAAACTGGGAGGAAGGAAGGAGGAAATAGAATGCAAAGATTGTGAGAGTATGGAAACCGTCAAGGTCACCGCTGCAGGTGCTTGAGAAAGAGGTGAACTGTTTCCATAACAAAAGGGCATCTCATAATTGGACAATATGATCACCCAGGGGTGGGGAAAAGGGGAAGCTATTGTTTAACTAGGCAAGCATTTGTGTGGGGAAACCAGAGCTGGTTTTGTTTCTTCAGTATCAAAATGGTGTATCCAATAAAGTTTTACTTTTGGGAATTCAAATTTCCCAAGAGATTTGTTTTGGGTTCACTAGTTGGAGAATTGATACTTTGACTTTCAGATCTTCAATTCTGTCATCTGTTCTATCTCCTGGCATTGCCACATCAACCTTCTTGTTCTCAACCACAGTTAAATATTGTGCATTAATTCACAGTATTTTAACTTGTTCTTTTTTAACTCTATATTCCAAGCAATTTTTCATTAACAGCACATGATTATTTTTACAGATGTTCATTTTGGCAAGTGTGGTATGCCACTGTTTACAATCAGCTTGTGCAATCTTTTATTTTTTATTATTTTTTCCAATAAACATCCACATTATGCATGAACAGAGTTGGTTCTGGATATCATTCATTTTAATTCAGTTCATCATAACAATATTAGTAATCTCTATCACATTTGTAGAATTTAAGTAATCCCCATTATGTTGTTTAAATATACATAAACTGAAAAAAAATCTAACTCTTCATCTTTATCTTCATCTATGTCTTTCTTGTTCAATATAAACATTTCTTTATATTTATAAACCAAATTAATTCTAAGTATCATCCATATTGATCCAGTTCATGCTAACAATAAACTATCACATTTCTCAAATTTAAGTAATTCTCATATTATTTAAAAAATACATAAAAGAAAATGCCTAAGATCTGTAAATTTCTAGTCTTTCTATCTATTATTTTTATTCATTTTATAAAAAAATATATTCTAATATTTTCCCTATCTAATTTTATTTCTGCCTCCTTTAGCTTACATACAGACTACTTAAATATTTAAATGATAATTCTTTTTATCCACCATCTTTTCTCTTTAGTGCTTCATTTCTTATCCATTTTTTAATTCATCTCCCACACTCATCTTTATCTCTATCTTTCTTATTCAATCTAGACATTTCTCCCAGTACAATCTTATGGTGGCAATTATGCCAAATATCTAACCATGTCCCAATTTCCTTATCAAAAGTATATTCCTGTCTCTCCAATTGTCAATTTATCTGTTTTATTTTCTTCAGCTTTTTTCCTTTATCAGCGGATTTGTCAGTCCTATTTTTTTGCTCCAAGTCCTTGTTTTATTTGTTGATGCGGCCAATCCATCTTTTCTTTCCGCTCCTCTTGCTTGCCATTTATCTAGTCTTCCTCTTCATTGAGCTGTTGCTTCATTTGCTGTTTTTTCTGATCCATATTCTTTCCCTGTTCGTGTTCCATTTGCTGGCTTACGTAGTCCATTTCATCCAGTCTTTCTTTTGATTCCACCAATTCATGGGCAGTTTTGTCTTTATTCATTGTTCTTTGCAAGATATTTTCCATTTTCTCATCCATCCTATTGATCAGATCCATAATATTTCGGAACAACAAAAATGTCTCATTGAAAAGTCCTCTCGGTTTTCACAACTATTCCTTCAGCTCCCATCATAGTAGCAATGAAAGTGAGATAAACAATCACGTCTCAGTCTGATTCAGAGAGTCCAAAATTATATAAGTATGGTTTATTTTCCAATCATTAGTAGATGAGGCTCTCCTCTCAAATTTCCATGCTGCCTTTTTTCCCACAGATGTTTATTTCACTCAATCTCAATTTCTTTCCAAACAAAATAAATTATTTAAATAAGCCAAGTCCAGCATTTACTCAGTATTCTGATAGCCCAAGGTATTTTTCAAGATCTTTAAATCTGCTCTGTGATTTTAGTCTTTTATTCCAGCTTCCCAGAGACTCTTTTATAAAATGTCTTTTTCACTCAATCTCCATTTCTTTCAAAACAAGGTCAATTGATTAAATGAGCCAATTCCAGCATTTACTTAATACTCTGACAGTCCAAGGTATTTTCCAAATTATTTAAGTCTACTCTGTAGTTTTAGTCTTTTATTCTAGCTTTCCAGCATCTCTTTTATAAAATGTCTTTCTTATTTCCGCCTCTGGTAAGCATAAGGCAATAAACAGTTAAAGATCACAGCCACCAAATATCAAATATTTCAAAAGAAATCCAAAGTTGTAGGAGTATGCTGTTTTCCAATCATTAGTAGATGGCACTCTCCTTCCAAATTTTCATGCTGCCTTTTTTCCAACAGATATTAATTTCAATCAAGATTCATTTCTTACAAAGCAGAGTCAATTATTTAAATGAGCCAGTTCCAGCATTTACTCCATATTCTAATAGTCCAAGTTATTTTCTAAGTTCTTTGACTCAGCTCTGTAATTTTAGTCTTTATTCTGGTTTCCCAGAGTTTCTTTTATAAAATGTCTTTCTTATTTTCACCTCTAGTAAGTGTGAGACAATAAACAGTTAAGTCACAGCCTTCCAGGTGATATCAAATTCCTTTACCTTCTCTGTAACTCTCCAGGAATCTAGGAGTTGTTTTTTCTTTCTCCAGTAGATGGCGGTCTTGACTTGGCTTTTCAACAAAAATCTCCGAAGTGCTTATTTTTGCAACCTAAAAAATTATGTTTCAGTATCTTTTTTCACAGATGTTTTATTCCTTGGAGTTAATTTTTAAGTAAAAAAAAGAATCATCTCACCCAGCAATAATCTCTATTCACTGCTCTCTTTGCTCCTCCACTTTCTTAGATATTCTGACTGTCCCCAGCTTGATAGCAGCCATGTTGACTGACTGCTATTGCTCCTTGTCTTCAGATGAGGGGGATTTTCCAAGTCAGGGAGAAAAGATGCTGCTCTCCTTGACCTGCAAGGCGCCCTCCTTTACTTCACCACCCCTACAGGGTGGCTATGGCTTCTTTCAGAGCCCTCTGATGGGGAGAGCTTGGACCAGGACCGCAGATCTCATGGTCTTTGACTCCAACTCCACTGGAAGCTCAGCTGGAAACTCCAGCTTGTGTGATTTTGCATGAGCTGAGAATAAGATCTATTGTTATTATTACTAACTTATTTTATTTTTGTCTCCACTCTGCATAATTGCACATAAATTGTTAAGAAAGCATCCTAAGTGCCATGTTTAATTTTGTACTATGAAGAGCTTTGTGTCAATTTTTGTTCACATTGGAGTTTGTTGAATATACGTTTTAACTTAAATTGTTGCGTGCAGCTGTGACTGTTTAGCTGGCTATGAAGATTATTTAGGACAAAAATAAAATTAAAACATTTTCCAACCTATACCAGCTTTATTGTATGTTATCCTTGTTTTCCAATAATTCAACTATAGAAATGAATCACATTTAATTACTTTTATTTACTATATTTACTTTATTTACTATATTTATTTACTATATGTTTTATTTTCTATCCTCTAGCCTTCAAATCAGTGGTTGAATCCATTTTGCTATAAATTGTTTCAATTTATTCCTAGATATTCATTTAATTTCTGCTTCACTATAACTAACATTAGGGAAATGTGATATGGGATATGTAACTCAGGGATGTCCAACTCAAGGCTCATGGGCCAAATCCGGCCCATGAGGTGGTTAGACCTGGCCCATGGGGCCACCCTGGAAACAGCAAAGGACCAGCCCAAGGCGCCTTGGCTGAGGCTGTCTGGGCGCTGATCTGCAACCTGGTAGTGGCCATCGGGCTGGACTGTGGCTAGCCTTAGATTTGTGCCACTGCCTTGATCCCACTCCATGAGCATGCACACAGGAAGAGGCAAGCATGCAGGGCCTGGCATCCCTGGAGAATGTGTTCTGAGTGCTTTCATTTCACTCAGGATGCCAGTCCTTGCATGCTTGCACCTACCTATGCGCATGCCCAGGGGGTGAAGCTGAGGTGGCACCAAGGATTTAAGGCTGGCTACAGTCCATCCCAGATTGCCACCACCATGTTGCAGATCAGCATCAGACCCACACCAATGTCTCCAGCCCAGCTCACCAGCCTTTCACTGGGATCACCCCACCACAACATGGTAAAGCCACTCTGCCAATCTCTCCCCATCCCCTCATCCTTTCCTGAGTGTGGAGGAAGGAAGATGGGAAACAGATGGAATAGGATCTTTAGGCCATGGGGCTTCTACTTGACAGTGTGTGATGGGCATGAGGTGATTGCAGAGACGGTGGGGGGCTGCCGCAGATGAGTGGCGATGGTGTGCAGCTCCTGGCATTGCAGGGGGGCAGAAGTGGAACTGGCCTCTTGGCATCAGGTGTAGAGTCAGTCCAGGCATGGAGGCAACAGAGAGGAGGGTGAAGTGATGGAATTCAAATAATTTAACAACCAATTCTCCCAGGATCAGGTTAGCCATCTTGGGAGGAATGGCCCATCCCAATCCTCCAGCTTTGCCGCACATGCAGGACAAGCCTCCTGAGATGGCTAATATGACCCTGGATGAATTGATTGTTAAATTACACCCACCCCACCCCCACTATCAAAGTGGATCCTGGGTGCTGAGCTTCAATGGAGAAATGGGAAATGGAGCAGCCAGCATGAAGGAAGGAGGAGCATGGAGAAGAAAGAGGGAAAGTGGCTTCCTTCCCTCATGCTGATTGCTCCATTGCCCGTTTCTCCATTGCAATGCTGTGCTGCAGAGCTAGCCCCACCCACCATTGCCCAGCTGCCCTCAGTTCCCCAAAGAAAGGTGGTCAAAGAAAGAGGATTCCATCATGTGCTGAATGCTGTAATTAAACCATGGCTGTGATGTCTCCTGTGGATGATGGCTCCTCCATGTCATTCACAGAGGCCTCGAGGGAAAATGAGAGCGTTCCTGTTATGTCCAGTAGTGCTGATCCTGACCTAATGGCAGAACATGCTTTGGCTGAAGAGAGCTCACAGGCCAATGAGGAAGAGGGGGGAGGATTGACATCGCGGCAGGATTGGGCACAAGGACCAGACCTCTGCAAACCCATGCCAAATCCTCATTTGAAGGACCCCTAGGGGGCTAAAGTTACCCTGTGGGGGTGACAAATCTAATGCCCACCACCGCTCAAGCACCTCAAACAACTTAATAAACTTCAGATACCCTCCACCAGTGTCGCTATCTGCCACAGCAACCTCCAGGTGTTCATGATCTTCATTCCATAGCCCAGAGCCTCAGTTCCTCTGCAGTCATCTGGGCGTCATATCGTAGCTAGTCAGTCGATACCCTGCTAACATAACTCAGCCACACCTGCTGCTATCCACACATAGATAGTCCATGTCAGCTGGCGAGTGGCCCAGTAAGTCCATGGATGGGAGATCATGGTGGTGTTGTGCATGGCTCAAACCGAGTGCAACACTTGCTCCTTTGCAGAAATGGTGCCTTCACTCCCCCAGAATGGAAGGAGGGAGGACACAGGGTCATCAGCACCTTTCCTCAGCGGTGTCTCAAACCCATGGAGGATGCCAGGGCAGCTCCTCACCTTCCTGATAGACTGTGGCACTAGGTGAGCCCAGAGAGACACGGGGGTGGGTGGGTGTTGGGAAGAGGGATGAATGGGCAACTGGGCTGACAGTTGGCTTCCAGTGCCAGAGAGGGCGGGGAAGGGAAGCAGCTGGGAAACACCTCTTGTTCCAAGACAGGGTTCCTCTTGCCTCCCCCGTCAGGCAAGATAGGGTTCCTTCTCCCTCCCCCATCAGGCATGGCAGGGCTTCCTGACCCTCATTTAGCCACCCACCCCCTTTATCAATACAATTTGGGGGTGGCAGGTGGGGTGGGATGGGAAGACTATTCAGCTGATTCGACAAAGTTCACAAAAATTTAGCTAACGGTTCTGCCAAACCAGTGTAAACCGGCTAAATCCCACTACTGGGAGGGTGGACAAAAAAGCCACTGCTGCACAGATTGTTTTTTTTTACCTGCCAGAGACTTTGGACAGAGGCTTCTCATTTTGATCCTGCCCCCATTGTTGCCTCTCTGCTCACTTCTCCCAGACCCCTGCACAGGTTTTGTTGTGTGTGTCTGTGTGTGTGTATGTGCAGGGGGGAGATGTGTGGCAGCAGGGGCTCCACAGTCCACTGTGACTACTGCATTGGCCCTCCAGGAAGCAGGCATGGTGACAGCGGCAGCACCAGCAGCAGAGTCAAGTGGGGAGGCATATGATGCAAATTACCGGACATGCCTGCTCCATCCCATGTGGCTGGGACAGGGAAAGCAGATATCTGGTGCATCCAGCAGGTCTGACCAAGCATTTCCCTAATGAGGTATTAAGATTTAAGAACTGACTAGCAGCAGTAATAGCTGCCGGATGCTGTAAGTCTGATGAAATGTTCGGCTGATGGAATGAAGATGATTCAGTATAGCATGGATATTTCCCTTTAAGAGGTGTTTATATAAGGCAGCCATTAGAGGGTGTGTTTTCTCTTTCCTTGTGGCCAGTATTCATGACAGAGTTCTCTGTGTGTAGAGTTAAGAAGAAGAAAGCTTGCTTGTAAAGGTATTTGCCTAGAAATGTCTGTTTCTAACTGTTGTATATAAACCACTGTTAAATGTCTAAGTCTCTGTGTGTTGTGTTTTGCTCCTGGGTTGTCTCACAATAGCAGTCACACTGCAAATGCTCTGACATCATGGCCACCCAGGCCCAGCCAGGATCACGTGCCTCCATCTCTGCTGGGCCATGGCAGCAATGGGATCCAGCTTTCCTCGCTTGTGGTGGCTGACTTTTACTTGCTGGGCCAAGGCGTGCTTTACCAGCACTTGGGCTTTCTAGCTCGCGGCTTCACTTCCTTTGGCTGGGCGGATCTGCTGAGTGGTGGTGAAGGCAGCCCTCAGGAGGGCTGAGGTGCATCGGGTGCATGAGGGGAACACATTCCCCACACAAGCCAAGGGCAATACCTGCAAAGGGTCCAAAGAGCTGATCAGCAGTGATTTTCTCTCCAACCACAAAAACAGACAGTGGGACAGAGTAAGGGCATTCAGTGGTCTGCATCATGTGCTTTCCCACCTGCTGTTGATGCTGCCACCGTGCCTGCTGCTTGGATAGCCAGCCCAGTGGCGGCAGCAGGCTCTGGAGCCAAAGTGTGCCAGCTGAGGGAAAGGGTAGCGAGCGCGCATCCCCACCCTTACCTCACCTCATGGAGAGCCCTGGATTCCCTCCCCAATCCTCCCCGGGCCCCACAGGTGCCCCTCTACATGAGTGAGGTTGAGCTGTGTATGCCCCACCCAGTTGCTACGACCATCCCGGCCCCTCTCCTCCCCTCTCACCCCAACCTCCTGAGGACAACCACATTGCTAATACAGCCCTCAATGAAATCGAATTTGACACTCTTGATATAATTAATTATTTTCAGGAACTGTCACTGATTTCTAGGGATAGAAATTCCTGTTTGATTTCCTAGGAACAGAAATTTTTGTATAAAACACAGGTGGTTCAAAATGAATTATATTCAAAGGAGCTTTGGAATATAATGTAAATGTACATTGTATATTTCAAAATGGTTTAGAAGCTCATTTTATATTTGGCTTCATCACTCGTAATCTCAAATATTGGTCCACCAAATACATTTCAACTGAAGTGAATTTGGTTCCTTTCTCTATGGACACTATTCTGTGCTCAAAGTGCATGGATATAATAGCATTTTAGCTATTGACACATGGATATAATAGCATTTTAGCATTCTCTACCATCCTAGTACTTATCTATCATTATTTGATTCTTTCAAGTGAATTGATTGCTTTTTCTAAAAAAAAATTCACAATGGGCATTTATGACAGTTGTGTATAGTTCTGAATTGAGACACGCATGCAAATGGAAATGATGCAGTCATGATTCATCAACATGTTTTAAATAACTTTATGTCAATTTCAGCAACCCATCCCCTGAATAGACTGCAACATGAATGATTGACCACTTGTTCTAATCCCCTATATTTAATTCAAGAAAAGAGCTGGTAATTACCTTGAAGGTTTTTTTATGGGGGAGGAAGCAGTAACCCATTATTTTATACCCATCATTGAACAAGTGTTCCTTCTATATGGCTAGCAGCCACTTCTCAATTTTTCAATCCCTTTGTATCACTGTGTGATACTGCAAATATTTTCAGTTTTGCTTCCTTAAGTTGCCCAGCACTCCCACCAGTTGGCCAAGAGGAGCACTAAAACGCCAGCTAGCCAGCACCTTTTCCTTATTCTTCTTTTAATTATTTAAAAACAATTGTGGGGCAAAGGTACTTTCAAGCCACAGAAAACACTGTGGGAAAAACAAAACACAGCAGCACTTTGGGGGCCCAGGGCCTGTTTTGTTGCATTATTGCCTTCCAACATGGAATCACCATTCCAAAACCACAGTGGAAAGTATAGCAAATATGTCAATAAAGGGAGTTTGCTAGAAGCCTCACACCCCCAGAATTTAGATTGCTGTCTCTCTTGCAATCTACTGACCAGTATTATAACATACTGCATTGACATGGCCATTTGTGCATCTTTCTATACCTTTTTGACCCCTTGCACAAAGCAGATCAATCCTTTTCTTAATAAAGTATTAAATTTGAATCTGTCCTGTTTTTTTAAACAGGGTCACTTTTTTTTCATTATGGATGGCAATATGAAGCTTTCTTGGCGCCGTTTTTCACCTGATCTTCCGAACCTGTCCCTCATAGCAAAGCAAGTGGGGTAGTTTGTTGTTGTTTTTTTCTTTCCTGGGCCCACGCACTTCAAGCCTCCCCAAACGCTGTCAGCTTTTCCGATCCACACTGAGCCAGAAATGGTGAGGAAACCTTTCCAAGAAAAGAGTGATTAAAGGTTGAGAAGTACTTTTAATTAAAGAGATCCTATACCAGGGAGGGAAGGAGAGCCGAGGGTGGGCGAGTGGGCCAGTAGATGGGCCGGATCCAGGCACCAGCCTGGGGCGACTGAAGGGACGGGAGCTCCCTCAGGGAAGGGAGAGCCAGCTGGTCTCGCAAAGGGAGCGGCACCCCTTCGGAAGAACTCTCGCCCTCTGCCCTCCTCCAGTCGGCTCCCTCTCGTGTGAGAAGGCGCTCCATGCTCCTCCCGCCGAGGGAAGCGGGAGTTCCAGGAAGTAGTAGATAGGCGAGTCGGACGGCTCGAGGGCCGAGAGCTCTGCTGGCAGTCGGTCTCTCTCCTCCATCTCAGAGCCAGACTCCTTCCTTGAGGCGGGGCAGTCTCCCGCCTCAGCCCCCTTTTAGGGAGGAAAGAAAGGAAGGAAGGAAATAGGGAGGGGCGGAAAGAACAGAAGCAAAGAGAAGCCTCTTCTATACTGGGGTGGAGAGAGCGAGCGCGACGGCGGCTCCTCGCGGGAACAAAGAGGCGCGAAAACGCGGAGACTGAGGGGAAAAGGGGCACTCTTCGTCTCGCTCCAACGGCCGCGGAGATGGTGAGTGCTGGGAACGGAAAGTGGAGGGCGTGTTGATCGCGAGTAGCCTCTCCCTATTCTTAGCACCTGGAAGCGGTACTTGGCGCCGGGCCGCAGCGAGAGGCTCTGCGGTGGCGACGCTCTCCTGGGATAGTTCTTTCCACAGCGTTTCAGGTCTGTATTCGCGCCTCCAACCTTGGGTCGTCCACCTTTGGTAACGAGAGACAGCCGCTAAACCTCGGTAGAGACCGCATTAGCCCTCCAGCTGTCTCCTGGGAAGGCGTGTATTTCCCGAGAAACGGCAGGGTCTTGTCTCGCCTCTCGCTTGTGGAGATAGGTTTGGTCTCCGTCGTATCCTGAGCAGCACATCACGATAACGCAAGCTAGGCACGTATGGGAAGCCATAATGTTTAATTTACACTGTCCAGGTTTTCAGAAGCAGGGCTTTTTTATCCTGTTACATTTTGTTCCATTATTGCTGCTGCTGTTTTGTTTCACCCAAAATAAAATATTAGCATTTTTCCGATATGCATTGCAAGCAGTTGAAGGATTTCCCCGAGATTACTTGGCCTTGTAGTGAACTCTTAGTGAAGTATCTTAGTGAAGTATCTATTTGATGGTTCTCATCAAATCTTCAGGCATCATCATCTTGCTCTATGTTAGCTGCTGTCCTTTGCTAGGAACCTTCTGTTATTGGCTTCTGTGTCGATATGTATTTTAGAATGGACAACTGAAAATAATCTGTCTATACAATGAATGTATTGAAAGTAACCTTGCCAATGAGAATAATTTAATTTTTATCAGAGTGCTGAAAAGTAATCATTTGTTGAGTGTGTTTAGATTTCTGTTAAATATTGCTCTTGCAATTTTCATCAGAACCCATGTTGATGCCTTACTGGAGTACTATATATATACTATATAATGTCTCCAATAGCACATCAATCTTATTCTTTTGGATGAAAGTTCGATTAGCTTGCCTATTTTTTCAATGTCAATTTTTAAAAATATTTTATTTTATTCTAGAAAAAACATTTATTTGACATACATTTAAAACAGACAAATCGATAGATAGATAGATAGATAGATAGATAGATAGATAGATAGATAGATAGATAGATAGATTGATTTTATTATATATATTGAGCAGTGGTTATTTTTTTTCTTTATCTTTATCATTGACGTGATCTGCCTTGTTATCATTCTTTTAATGTTTTAATTTCTCTATAGAGATATAGAGTTTGTGATCAAATGCACATCTTCTGTCATTTCCATAACTGATCCAAATATCAAATATTATCTTTTCTTTAACCACTATGGTTAAAGAAAATTTTAAGAGATAATTGTTGATTATAATATGTTGCTTCTAGTAATAGAATGTCTTTTTGTTTTAAAGCCAAATTTTGATGATCAAGTTCATAATTTACATTGAATTTTCAGATACTGTATACAGATTTTAAAATATCTGTGTCTTACATTACTTTTGTTTTAAAAAGGAAAATGACTTAAATTCCATATTTGAAAATATGAAATGAAGATTGCTAGTAGCAGTAATTAATGTGGACTGTATAAACTTAGAGTTTGAAAGTTAATGATACTGTGATCTTGGCCATTATACTAACTTCCTCTTTTAAAAGGCATAACAATACCTTGTAATGATGCTATTTCAGTTAAGAAGGCACTAATAAGATTTGTCCTTTTAGATCACTAGTGTCCAACATTTTGTCATTGTAGGAGCTGCAGAGAAAGTTGATATAAAAAAACTATTGTGGAATTTATTCTCAAAATACATCATGTCTCCAGATAAATATTAAAGCAATGAAGCCTGGACTTTAGACGAGAACACTGAAAGCATTTTTGTTTATAAAAACTTTTGTTTTTAAAGTTTGATTGATTTGTTCGGCTGTCTCAAAACAAACACAATTTTTCCTATGTTGGAATGCCGTTCTCCATTTTCGTTTATATTGATGTTTTTTTTCCCTTTCTCAATTTTCAGAAAGAAGAGTGAAAAGGCATGGATATAACATGAATTGCTTAACACATTCAGAAAAAATAGGAATTATTTCTCAGTTAGCTAAATAAAATGGATGAGTCGGTCTTATTGGATCTGTTGGAGTGTCCTGTCTGTTTAGAACGTCTGGATGCTTCTGCAAAAGTCTTGCCTTGTCAACATACATTTTGTAAAAGATGTCTCTTGGGCATTGTGA
Source organism: Laticauda laticaudata (assembly GCA_004320025.1). Lineage (NCBI taxonomy): Eukaryota > Metazoa > Chordata > Lepidosauria > Squamata > Elapidae > Laticauda > Laticauda laticaudata. Next base: position 35,500 of record BHFT01056189.1, read on the forward strand.
GCTCACGCAATGAGCTTCGTTGTCCTGAATGTAGGACATTAGTAGACTGCAATGTTGATGACCTTCCTAATAATATTTTGCTTGTTCGACTACTAGATGGCATCAAACAAAGGCCTCAGAAATTGACTAATTTAATGACATGCACAAATTTATTAAGGACCCAAACTAGCACTGTTGCTAATTACATTCAAAAAGACCTACATAGTTCTCAAAGTGTCCAGCAACAGAGAGTACAAGCACGAAGTCCACCTGTTAGGGTAAGTGACCAGTATGCTAAAAATATAAATGAAACCATAGTTTTGGGGACGTTTGACAATCCAAGAAAAGTAGAATTATGGTGTGATGATGTTCATTCAGAGGGCTCACCTCGAAAATTCAATAGTATTTTAGCTTAATGAAAAGAAAATTAGACATAATTTTAAATGCTGTATTTTTCAGAGAATAAGACACACTTCCAAAAAAGTGAGTGGAAATGTTTGTGCATCTTATACATCAAATATTGCATTGGAGAGGGAGGGGGATTGGTGTGGCACCGATCAGCTGTTCTAAAACGGGCCATGGCGATGAATGGGTGGCAGCAAACAATCCGCTGTGAATGGTTCATGGCAAATGGGCTGTGGCGGCAGCGAACATGCCACAGTGAATGGGCCACGCTGGCAGCAGCAAATGGCCCATGGTGAATGGACAACGGCAACGGCAAATGGGCCAGATGATTATTAAATAGATGCTGAGAGTCAGACAGATTTTTTTTCTTCTTTTCCTCCCCAAAATCTAAGTGCGTCTTATACTCTGAAAAATACGGTATATGGGGGGGGGTGTCACATGGAGCATTGACTATACTAGTGCTTTATTGCTTCTGAAAGCAATGAGGGGATCTAAAAGTAAAAATTGAAGGAAACACATTTTGGTTAAACTGTAGAAAATATAATAGAATTGTTTGTTTATTGATGGAATTTATTTCCATGGCTACATTGTTGAAAGTAAGAAAAAAAATGGATGACTATCTCCTAGGGATATTGTAGTTTTCTTGCATTATAGATCTTACACTCAATGCTACAGCGACTGTTGGAAGCTGTAATCCAAAATACTTTTTGGTAATAGCATCTGCAGCAAAATGATGCCAACATGACAGTACATGCACAATATCATCATGGAAATGCTGCCATTAGGTACTTGCAATCCAAAGCCAGGCACAAATATTTAAGTTGTGGCATTTGCGTGATGTTTATTCCTTGTCATTTGCCCCGGCAGAATAAGCAATTGCCTGTATTAGATAAATAACCCTGGATTACATTATCACCAACACATTCCTTCCTAAATAACATTTATTGCTTGTTGATAAAAAAAATCCTGTTTCTTTAGCATAGGAATGCATTGTTTCTTGTGCCTGCTTTCTTGTGCCTGAACTGAGGATGCTACAGACAACTGTTCTTCCACATTTTGCATTTCAATTTCAGTATTTTATGTGAACTGCTATAGTTACACTTAATAATGAAAAGAATATTAGAATGCTTTGAAAAGAACCTATTCATTCTTTCTGTGTATGGATGAGGGGGGGCCACTTTTTTTTTAGGCTACAGTTCTAAAATATTTGTTAAATTTTGGAAACAAAACAGGTTTAGGCCTGAAATGGAAGACCTCCAAGAAATATCAAGGTTATAGGAAGAACCGGAAATTCAAAACATTTTGCTACTTTATGGGATGTTGTTAATGCTTTCCATGTAAATAAAGTTAAAATGTATGTTTTCACATGGTATTTGTGCAAAACTTCAGTGCCAATTAGTTTTGTGTAATTTTCTGTAGTTTTTTTCTTGGCTTTAATTGTCTAAGCTAAAAATTACATTTGCCAGATTCCTGCCTCTCAGTTTCTGGTGGCTATATTTCACTATATTCCAGTGACACATTTCAGATGTTTCTCTGGAACAGTTGAGGAAATCAGTCAGCCAACAAAGTCTTTAAATTTATTGTCACACAACAAAGATACTTAATGCAAGAGCAACAAAATTTCTGCCTGTTTCTAATGTTGGAAGAAATGTCTATCTGGGTTCAGTTCGAAATGGGAAGAAAGACACTGGAAACATGGAGATTGCTTGGAAAGATGGTTTAATGGTGGACAGCAGAACCAATGATTCGAAGTCCTGGGCAAAAAAAGGCACATGGGTGAGAGAAGAAGAGAGATTTATAACCTCTGTTGGGCTTTGAACTTGCTTCCTGTTCCTGTGGCAAGAAATATATCCTGATTTGTTATCAGACTCCCAGGCGCCATGCAGGGGTAACTTTGTAGGTTGTCTTCTTGAGTCCCAAGCTTGGTTGAATCTTGCTGGGTGATGTAATCTTCCCAGATGCCATGTGATGAAGTGGATAGAAGGCTAATCCTATCATGTCCCGAGGGCCATGTCTTAATCTCATCACCCTGGAGCTAAAGGTTTTTTGTGTTGTAGATACGTCTTTGTCTTTCTGGAGCCATTCACAAAGGTGGGGACTGTTTTCCAAGAACAGATTTCTCCTAATCCAGGAAGGTATATTCTGCCTTTTTAATATTTCCTAGAATATTTCATTCTTCTGAGGAGAGGAGTGGGTGCCAACTAGGATGCTAGTTTGTTTTTCATGTGTATCCACTTATTCTTTTAATTTAGGAAAAAAAACACCTTATATACAAACTATTCCATTAAAGTTACATAGTTTCATCTAAGGACTTAAATGTTTTGAGTTCCATTAAGTATGAATGATCAATACTCATATTCTTATACTGACGCTTGACTTAATTTCATGGCAATTCATAACCCTGAAAATATCAAAGTAGTTATTTGTTTCAACTTTATCCAGAAATTAATTAAATCATAAGATGATGTATATCATTTTATTTTTGCTTAGTGGAGGTCAGATTAGATTCCTTAGAAAGGTTTGCCTGTCATCCAGTAATATTTGTATGTGCACTGCCTCTGGGTATAGTTTGAATTTGCTGTGCAGTGATTAAGTGCTTCATCAGTTTTGAAGAATGCATTGTAGTTAGACTGATAAATAGTTCAAATAATATAAGGAGTAAACAAAACCTTAAAAGCACTCAAGTATTTAAAGTATTTTTGTTTAGTTCCTTGACTTTCCCATACTTAGAACATAGACTGTTATATCCTGTAGAGATTAGCTCCCCACAGAGATGCAGTTGGTTGCTAAGAAAAGGAAAAAAAAATCAAAAACTGTAAGATGCTTTTTATATTATAGTGTAGCAGAGGTAAGCAATGTGAAGTGTTGGATTACAACTCAAGTTCCCACTAGCATGAGTTGGATCAGGGGTATGGGAATTGCAATCTAATATAAATAAATGCCTTGCATGTAATTTGTCTATACCAGGCCTGGCCAACCTGCGGCTCCCGAGCTGCATGCGGTTTCATGCGGCTCTTAACGTTCATGTCATGAAAATGACTGACCTGCGGTCTTAGTTCTGCGGGAGTCAGTTTTTGTCATTATCATGTTGATGTGTGACATTTACAGTAAATCTGGCAGAGCAGAGGTCTCTGTGTGTAAGAGAGAGTAAGGGGAAGGGATTGGGGATAGTTCATGTGTGCCCATGTGTATGATGTGGCTCTTTGTAGTAACACTGTGGCTCTTAGCCTCTGACTGGTTAGCCACCCCTGGTCTATACCTTTATTTCATTGTAATTTGTCCAAACAATGTAATTCCAGTGCCAGGCCAAACCTGATAAATATGTCTTATTTAGAAACGTTCTTTTGAATATTATATTGGGATATGTTTTACTTTTCACCTGCCTTGTATCTAAATTGTGAGCCTTTCAGAAACAGTTGTCCTCCGTGATAGATCATGTCAAAGACATTTATTTAAGCCTTCTACAAGCATTCAAGATTGCGCACAAAGGAAGAGGTTATTTTTCTTTTTTCTGGAAAAAAAAATGAAAATAAGCTTTAAAAAAGCAATTCTAAGAATTAAAAGTAGTCATTTTAACCAGTGTTTCTCATCTTTGGCAACTTTTATATGTGTGGTCTTCAACTTCCAAAATTCTCCAGCCAGCATGCTGGAGAAGAAGCCCAAGAAACATCTGTTTATACTACCTGCTTGTTGTAACATCCTGCTTATACAAATGCTATGTGTTTTTAAAAAACCCAACTGTTTTAAAGAGTTTAGCATTCTATGCAAATAATTAAAGAGTCTAACTTTTTCAAAACTTTTAGAGAAAAATAAATAGTGCTGACTATTTCACTATTTGGAATCTATTCTGGAACACTAATCAACATTTATGCTTTGCAGAAAAGGAAGTACAGTTTCATTTTTATTGTGATTAAGTGATGTAAATAAGGGATATGTTTAGCCAATATTAAATTGCTATACTACACAGTTCTGCTTAAATTAAACTTATTTCAGAAAAAATGTATAGCCTTTTAAAGTCTAATTTATGAAATAGTATATAGCCAATAAGAATATTTTATAGAGGTTAATTGTTATATGTCTTCATCGGGTCAGTTCAAACTAGTTCCTTTGAAAAAGAGAATTTAATTCATGCTTTTTCTTCTCCTTTTTAGCAGCTTGTCTTTTCACTTTAGTTCAATTAGAGATCTAATATCTTCCATTTATTATTGTATTTTAATTTTAATTTCTACCTCAGATCTATCATACAGTATTTTATGAATCAATAATGTTTTGTAAACTAAAATAGAATGATTATTTTTAGTGTTGGCTATGTTAGGAATTATGCTTGATTTCGTAGGAAATATCCTGATTTGTGAATTAGCTCACATATTCTGAACACCTGTAGGGATTCCTCATACCAGCATCCATATAGGTATGAAGGATGTATATGCTTGAAAGTGGTGAACACTTTCCTCATTGCTTTCTTGTACAAACAGCACCAGTATCACATGATTGCTATGATGTCATTCACATAAAGATCTAAAAGAAATGTTAAGATTTAGTCTCATAAATTGAAATAATGCTGGGAATTAGCATTATCTCAAAATACCTCTAAAGATTACACAAGTGAAAAAATTCTTAAGCATGTACAAATTGTTCGTCCATCTCATATTTAATTTGGAAGTTTTTGGACGTGTTGATGGTAATATTTGTGTCAAAATTTCATGGACAGCAGCCTTCCTTCTTCTCTTTCTATATGCTAGATTTGGAGGAAATATCTTTTTCCTCCCCAAGTATCGGTAGGTTGAAACTGAGATTTCAGTGAAAAGGATGGAAATGGCAGTTTCAAAATAGAAACTAAAGATGTCAAGCATGCTAATTGTTTTATTTTGAAAGTAGGATTTCAGCAGATTTATTTAACCAAGCACTATTATTTATGGAATTCAGCACTGAGGAATCTAATAACAAATAATTTTGAATGAATCAAATGGTTTTTTTTTCTTTAAGGCAGGGTGTCAAATTGGCAGTCCAAGGGCTGGATGCATCACACATGAGCCACGGCTACCTCGGCTCTGCAAAAGCAAAAAAACGTCACAATACGTCACGTAACCCAATCAAGTTTGACATCCTGCTTTAAGAAAAGATTTCATTACCAAATTTATTTATTTTTAATATTTACACAAACATACTTAGTAATTTTTCTAAGCATTCAGAAAAATAAAATAATGTACAATATAATACAAAGGATAGAATAGAATTGAATTCTTTTATCAGCCAAGTGTGATTAGACATTTTGTTATCAGAGTATTTTACCAAAGCTGCCGTTGGCTCTATCTTGAATTCCGTAAATTCCAAATGATTAATAAAGCATTAATTATCCACCAAATGTAGCAATCATAATTCATTTGACTCAGTACAATCAACCTGAGTCTCAAAATGATATGTGAAATAATTTTTCACAAATTTTCTGAACACCAACAGGAAAAAACAAATAATATTGTAAGTTGTTAACCAATAATTAAGTTTTTGTCATACTGCTATATTTATTATCTGAAAAGTAAAAAAAGTCTTGATTTTTATTGGAATTAATTATTTGGAATGGGTCTTTTTTGTATGGACATGTGTAAGTCAAGGAAAATGTAGATTAACAAAAAACGCTGTGCTGTATTTAGTATGACGCTGGTGTTTTTAAACTTAATTCAGGAATTATGTAAGAGGTATTAATTTTTATTTCTGGTTCCTCAATTCCATGCACTTTTTATTACAGATGTTTTTCCTTTACTATGTGTATAAACTATTAACATGGATTTTAAATTAGTTTTTACCTAGTTTAAAAACTGAATTCTGATATAGATTTCTTAATCATTGGAAACATTTAAACATCCACGTCCATTAAGGGGGAAAAATATTCTTTAGATTTATGAAGATTTAATGGAAATGAAATTAGATTTAATGAGAATGCATCAGAGTAGAATTCATGAGATTATAGTATTTTCCTTTCACAAATGCTCATGTAGAATCAGAAATACAGTTTGATAAAAATAGATTATTTCTGCTAATTATAATTTCTTATCTGCTAATTATAATTTCTGTCATTTAAACTAAAATTTAAGAAGAATTTGTGGATGATATTTAATTTTTTAAAGAGCATTTTTCAGTAACGTCTGTTCATGAACTGCCCCATCCATGTCCAGAGAAAATGTGTGATAGCACTGCTTGGTGTCTTAATTTATTCAGATTGTGGTTAAAACTGAAGTAAAAAACCATTTGCCACCTTATTGTATTTTGCCCCTTTTTCAGTCCTTAATAAGATCTATTATCTGATTAATTTATACGGTATCAGTCTATTGTTCCAGTTCTTTGACTGTAATTCAGTTCAAACTTAAAGGAATATAATGTAAATTGGATATAGCCTTTTATATCCTTAACTTGAAAAATAAGTCCATTTGAAATCTATTCATTTCACTTTTGTACCATCAATACTTACTTAAATGATGTGTACTTTCCCAATCCCATTTACACAATCTTTCAAGGTTTTAAAAAAGAAAGAATAATTACCCTTTAGATTTACTATTGGTAAGTCAAATATGTACATGCTACTGATATGAATATCTGTAAAATGGAAATTTGTTAAATTAGAAAGGAATAGAGTTTCAAGTACAAAAAACAAACGTACTAGTAGTTTACTGCTTTGGTCACCTCCTAGTATAATAATACATAGCATTATCATAGTTTAAAAAATTGGACAAGGTATACACAATACTATTTTTATCCCTTATTTGGTAAGTATCTATTGATTTTGGAGTAATGTTGACTGCAATCTTAAACAGATGTTCAGGTCAGGGGTGTCAAACTCGATTTCATTAAGGGCCACATCAGGGTTGTGTTTGACCTTGGAGGGCCGGGGGTGGGACATGGGTATGTTGGGCGTGGCCATGGTGGGTATATGACATAGGCTCAAGATGCATTTTTTCCCTTTGCATTCAAAACAGCTATTCCAGAGAAAGGGAGATTTACTTTCTGATACAAATAATCACAATTCCATAATGTAGAGATTAAAGACATATAGAATCCCCAGCTGCTATGGGGCTTGACTCTTTTGTAAAGGAGCAGAGCATAAATGGACTGACAATTTTTCCAGATGTCTCTAAAAAGTGTCTGTCCAACAGTCTATCAATCTTTGTTACTACCTCTGATACAGCCCTAGAGGAGAACTTAATATTAGTAATAGTTTACAAAATTGATATATATCACCTAATTCTCAATGATCCTGGATGGCTCACAACAATAAAAAAAATACAATTAAATCAAGCACAAGTAAAATATTAAGATAAAAGATGACAAGCTCAGTGATATGAGGGACCTCTCATCAAAGACCTAGGTGAAAAGCCAGATGTTTTTGGCTTTTCTGAACAAAAGCCATCCAGATTTTGGAGGGTACCTAGTTCTACTTGGCAGATGCGGCTAAAGACAACGTGAAGAAGGTGCTGCCTTCTGTAGCACTCTGCCAGCCAAAATGGGCCATGGAAATTGATGTATCTTATAATGAGCTATTTAGTAAATGATTTGAAAGACGATATAGACACTTTGCTGTATTGGAGCCTAGTCAGTTTTGACACAACTGTATGTCATTATGCTGCTGCCAAATGATCAGACACCATTTTGGAGGAGAAAAAAGAACAAATAAATGAATCAAATGTGAAAATTTAGATCAGCTTCAAGAGGCAGAGTCTCAAGGTATAGATACAATACTTTCCTCAGTATTTCAAAACTTAGCTTTGGTTCTCCTTATCTGGATTTAGAAGCTTTGCAGTTAAGCCTGGTTAATATTTAGGTAGAAATAAGGTGTGTGGGGGAAATAACCCAATCTTGTAGGGTACCTAGTTCTAGTTGGCAGATGCTGTAATCAGAAGGTGAAGAAGATGCTGCTTCTTGCAGCAGTGCCACCCAAAATGGGCCACAGGGCACCCTTTTGGCCTCCACAGCCTCCTGCAGCATTCTTCTGGCCAAAATGGGTCATGAGGGGGGGCCTCAAGAGTGCTGCAGAAAACTGTGGAAGCCAAAAATGGGCCTCATGAGCCCCCCCATGGCCCATTTTTGGCTGGCAAAATGCTGCAGGAGGCTGTGGAAGCTAAAAACAGGCCCATGCTGGCCCTTTTTGGCCAGCAAAGGCATTGCGGGTTGGTTCTTTGATATTTCCAGGCTGGCCCTGCGAGCCGCATCTGAACAGCCCATCGGCCTTGAGTTTAACAACCCTGTTCTAGGTACTAAAATCTATTGAAAAAAATAGAATTTATGGATGACCAGACATAGGTAGAATTATGTTGTTTGGATTATTGTTTGGGTGCATAATTTTGTGAAATATTCTTATGATTATATATTAACTTTTGAGTAATTCAATATTTATTTATAAAACATGAAACATGATGTAAATGCATGTTAATTCAAAAACTGGATTACTTTACCTAGTGAACCAGAAAATAAGAAACAGCTTCTCACAGTTTGCCATGCATCTTCTACAATGGAGGAGAGAGTACACTACTTCTTTCCATGAGGGAAATTGATTATATATATTCCTTTGTATCCAAAACATGATTATTTTGGGCTTTAGACTTTCTTTCATTAAATTTCATCCTCTGACATTACCCCGCCTGCAGATACAGTTAGGGAGTGGTGTTTATACTAAAACCATAATCTATTAGATTTTTCTGTTTTCTAGAAAAGTAATGTGAAATTCAGTTATATGATAGAGTATGCTTCAATAAGATTATGGATTAAATCCAGATTTAATAATGCTTAGTTGTAGCCCTTGACATGAGTAATATTTAAATATGCCTGCAAATATATATATATATATGGATTTAATTCTTTTTATTGAAAACTTCTGAAAAAAAATCCTATTTACTAAAATATTTCTCCCAATTACGTTTGTGCATTCATTCATTTTATTTACAATTGACTTGGAAAAGGAATCTCCAATCTGTTTAGGTGGTAGGGAGATTTTGAATTTGAGAATACATTATTGCTCTTTCACAAAAAGGCTGCAATTGGAGATATGGTGACTTGCTGGACTTCTATTTACTATAAAGGAAGTCGAATGGTTGCATTCCACTATCCTTTAGTTTGCTCTGCATTTTTTCTGTGCAGGTGAGCACTTAACAAGGTACTGGCATACAATTATTTATAATCTTTATTTCTTACAAACATTTCTTGGGTATATTTATGACTCCAAAAGTTGCTAGAAATAAATACAATGTTGAGGGTGTTGTTTTGCTCTGCAGCATGTTAGTTTCTTGCTTATTTAATTAAATTAATTGAAATAAATTGATTAGGTGCAGGTATTTATAGAGATATCCATAAAGCACCTGAAAGTACCATCTTAAGTAATAGTTAAACTATAGATAAAAATTCTGCAATTGTCACCTTCAGAATGTTGTTGCCTATTTCATTGAAGTTCTGTGGTGTATTTTTCGATTGAAACACGGTTTGACTTCAGTGAAGATTTGGACTAGAAACTTTCCAAGGTTCCATCCAGCCCTATGATTCTATTATTCACTGAGAATGGTTAAAATAAACTATTCTATATGAATGTGTTTCTAGACTGCACCCTAAAATAGCATTTTCCTCAGTGTTTTGGATAATACATAAGCAGCATGTTTGTCACGAAAACTTTCTATTGTGTTTTAGAGCCTGAGGGCTGAATTTGAACTGTGGCTGGCAGAAGACATCTTTCTTTAAAATAAAAAAAATCTTTTGTATTTCTTTGCTTTTTTAAGCCACTGAAAAGCTGGAGCAAACAATTTATAATTGTTATTTTAGGGAGATTAACACATCAATCATTGACATGGTTTTTAAACGTGCCCTACCAATTATTACCATTTTAAAAATGGCATTAATTTTGAAGTTCTAAAACCAGTTACTAATGATAATTAAAAAGAAGACCATGATTTTTATGCAGGACAATGCTCCGTCACATGCATCGAAGTACTCCACTGCATGGCTAGCCAGTAAAGGCCTTAAAGATGAAAGAATAATGACATGGCCCCTTCCTCACTTGATCTAAACCCTATTGAGAACTTATGGGCCCTTCTTAAATGGGAGATTTACAGTGAAGGAAAACAGTACACCTCTCTGAAGAGTGTCTGAGAGCCTGTGGTTTCTGCTGCACAAAAAGTTGATCAGCAACAGATAAAGAAACTGACAAGATTCCATGAATGGAAGGCTTATGGCTGTTACTGAAAAAAGGGTGGCTATATTAGTCACTGATTTTTTTTTAAATGTCAGAAATGTTTATTTGTACATTTTGAGTTGTTTGTTATTCTTACATTAACAGATGCAAATAAATGAGTGAGATTGGGCAAATTTTCATTTTTCATTTAATTGCATAATAATTCTGCACACTAATAGTTGTCCAATAATTGTGCACACATAGATATTCTAAGAAAGCCAGACCTCACTTTTACATTCTTAAATATTCAGGTTTGAAGTTTATTAACATTTTGGATTGATCAAGAGCATTGTAGTTGTTCAATAATATAAATAATCCCCCAAAATACCACTTGCCTAATAATTGTGGACACAGTGTATGTCTCTGCAAGTCCGATTGTTGTGTAGTTTCTATCATCATCACTACTTTGTTCTCTTAACAGTAGGCCATATCTGAGAATGTTTCATAGTGTTGGGTGTTTAGATGGCAACAAGACTGCCAGTCCCAATTAGGCTGCTTATATGAGTGAATGTTCCCAGTTTTGTTCTTTTTTTAGAAGCCATTGCAGATCACTCTCACAGGAAATGAGATCAGCAGTATTAACACTCTCAGACCAAATTTAACATTTAACAAAAAGAGAATGACCGCTGAACCTGTGAAATGAAAAACAAAATGTTAAAAAGTTATAATATTTATGTACTTATCAAACTCATCTAAATTATATTGAAGTAACCAAAATATCTTTACAATCCCCAAGGCATTTACCAACTTTTAAGCACCATTAATGTTGGAAATTGAAAGTTGGAAAAATTGACATGCCTTAGACTACCTTAGGGAGATGGGAGATGGGAGAGGCCCTGAGAATGTTTCCCTGCTCAGAGTCTGAAAATCTTTGGGGATTCTGCAGGGAGGGTTTTCAGCTTCTGAACAGGGAGGCAGCATAGTAAGATAAGAACCACAGGGTGCCCTTAGGGGAGTTGGGAGGCCCTAACAGGATGCAAACTAGTATCTCTCTGCTGAGGGGCTGAAAATATGTGTAGATTTTGGCAGGAAGGATTTTTTAGTTTCTGAATGGAGATGGCCTACACCAGACCTCCCAGGTACTTCCCCACCCTTCTGAGGCAACCTTCACTTAAAAAGTCTTAGCTTTTACTTAATGACTTGTGAGATCACCTAACCACAACTGGGAGTGCAGAGCTTGTACTTGTTGACTGAAGCAGTCACATGAGATCTCAGTTAACAATGAACATGATTCTAATCCCAATTTTGATTGTAAATTGAGAATCACCAGTATGATTGTTCCTTACCCAAGGAATATGCACAGATTAGATTACCCCCTCCCCCCAGGGTAGTCATCTTCAGTTTTAAAATAATTGGTTTGGACAATATGCTCATGTATTATTATTTTTTCTTTTAAAAATAGTTGATGGGAAAATTATGACTTGACAGGTAAATTATAACTATAATTACTACAATATATATTGTTCAAGCCTTTCTATACATCACCTATGGTTTAGTATTAATTATAAAATGTAAGCACATGAAAATGTACCTAATCAATGCACAATTGAAATGGAATGGATTTGTTGTATATTAAAAAATAAAAAAAAATCTCTTGGATCTATGGTTTAGCCTTATGAATTGATTTGTCTGTTTAAATGTGGGTAGATTTTTGTGACTAAAATTTACCTGATTTGTTTCTGTAGGGTGTACCTCAGTTACCTTGTGCCAAAGCATTGTATAACTATGAGGGAAAAGAGCCTGGAGATCTTAAATTCAACAAAGGTGACATCATCATATTACGTCGGCAAGTTGATGAAAATTGGTATCATGGAGAAGTTAATGGTATCCATGGATTTTTTCCTACCAATTTTGTCCAGATAATTAAACCATTACCTCAACCTCCACCTCAGTGCAAAGCACTTTATGATTTTGAAGTTAAGGACAAGGAAGCTGACAAGGATTGTTTACCCTTTTCAAAGGTAAAAATTTATAGATATTTTTTCATGGTCTCAGTAATGTTGAAATACTTGTTAGCCTACAAGATTATCATCAATCAAATGTTATAATTTTTCATCTTACTATTAACTTTTTCTGAAGAAAATCAAAGTTATATTAATTTTAAATTTAAAATATAACTTTAAATTATCTTGGAGAAATCGTATTTGAACCTCATTTTCCATTTCTAAGATTAACACTCTATTGTGCATATTGATAATTCAAGATAAATTAGAATTTGTGATATGTTTTTTGTGAAATATGTAAATAAATATTTATAATATGTCCTTTGCCGTGTACCAGTGGTGAAATGCCACTGGTTCGGCCCAGATCAGCTGAACTGGTAGCAAAAAAAAACCCCTCCAACGATCAGCTGAGAGGAGAAAGAAGAGAAAAGCCCAGGATCGGCCCTCCCACCTACCCCTGCTTTTTGCTCTTTATCCTCTCAGCTGATTGGTGTGGCAGAGCCACAGCTGGTATTTGGAAAGCTGCGTGTGTGTGCGTTAGGTGCGCGTGTGCACACACACATGAAGTGCAGGATCACTGAACCGGTAGGGAAACTAGTAGAATCCACCACTGCTGTGTATAGTATATTTTATGTAGGTAAACTGTTCGCTTGCTTGGGAGAATTTTTTCATGGTCCAGGCATAGTTATACCATGAGCCTTTTAGAATCAATATTGCGTTGGGCTAGGTAGGCTTCTGATTTATTTATTTTGTGATCCTCCAAATATAATTTAAACAAAATACTCTCAGGAGCGTCATACAGTAAAACCAATGATAAATGATGCTGAGATATGAAAGCTAGCAATGTCTTAAAAGCCAGACTATCTGATTCTGTGTTTGAAGTTTTCTTAGTGTCTTTATTATGGACATTTCCTTGTTCATTAATCCCTAAGAATATTGCATGTACATACATTGAACAGTTGGTACCCAAGTGTTATAGCTACTCATAACAGCAATTAAGAACATACAACATATTATAGAATTCAGATACACTGAGTTCTGTACACTAATGCCAAAGAAAAAGCAGCTGAGTTGCTATTACTCAGCAATTATTTTATCTGATGATTGGTTAGCTCCTCGAATGCTTTTCAAATTCTTAATAATGGGAATATTCTATTGTAAGAAATGTTCATCTGAGAATATGAAAGTTGACTTTTTAAAAATCCCAATAGTCTGAATGTCAGGAAAATAAAATAAAATGTTTAATTAGAACTTTCCTACCTCTTATTTTCTTCTTTTCATCCAGGATGATATTCTTACTGTAATTCGCCGTGTAGATGAAAATTGGGCTGAAGGAATGTTGGCTGACAAAATTGGAATATTTCCTATTTCATATGTTGAGGTGAAAGAATCTTAAGTTTCTTTATTGTTGAATTAATGTGAATACACATACAAACTTCCACTGGCCCAGTGTGTGATATCTTCCATATAGATCACTCTGTCCTTGAATGGCAGGGTGGACTGGACATTTACATTTGAAATACAATAAGTCCATGTATTGCCATACGCTAAATAAATAAATGACAGATGAGAAGTAAACATATATGCAATTCATGTAATTATGTACAAAACTTCTACTGGAAGATGACAGTGACCTCATAACTGGATGTCTAATTCAGCTATCCAGGTGATCATCTTTGGCATTGCAGAGAATGCATGTTGTGGGCAATCTTTCACAATATTTCACAATATATTTAATAGTTAAGGAGAATCTTTCCATCCTCTTTCCATCCATATAGGGCAGAGGTACTTCTTTCAGTATCACATCTAATTCTGTTCAGTTTTGTTCAGAGCGAGGCAGATCAAAACAAGACAGCATTCTTTCCAGAGTCTCATCATTTTTTTTATTGTGCTGACCAAAACTTGCTGTATTCCAAGTGTCGTCTTGCCAAAGTCTTATAAAGCTATGTTGGAGAAGGAGAGCAGGCCACTTGTATCTGGGCTTTATGGCGGTCTCCCGGAAGAGGCCACCATTTTCTGCATGCCCACATTTCCTTGTGTCACACTGAAATAGCAAAAATAACAAATTTCCTTGTGTCACACTGAAATAGACAGCTTCTGGGAGGCTGTAATGTGACTCAGAGTTGAACAACTCTATTTTGCTTCCCTAAAGTGGTCTGCACAGCACTGAGAAAAAGCTCTGGAGATCTTCCAAAAGTAATTGTGCAATGAGTGAGTGGTTGGGGAGAAGACCCAAGCACTATGGGGATCCCAAGGAGGATGGGTATGTCAGGAGACAAGGGAGGCCTTGGGAGTCCCAGGGCAGGATAGCCTAGGCCTCCCAGGTCTTTTCCCATCCCTGAAGAACCATGTGCTTTGTTTAGTGACCCACACATTCATTTAACAGGGAGTGGGAGTTGTAAAACAAGGCCATCTCACTTAAGTCTAGGTCACACTGGCCGACGGATGCAAAACGTATACAAAAAGGACACAGCGGACAAGCAAAATTTCGGGGGTGGCTC